>JAZHYW010008297.1:0-32105 GCA_037355805.1 Ixodes ricinus
CATGACGTTTTGGCGTTTTTTTGACGGCTTATAACTTTATTTCTATGTATCTTACAATTATAAAATAAATGTCAAAATAAAGAGCTGCTTTTCAACAACACTTTAATGTCTCGATATTACGCTTATTTTTTGTTGTTAGTTAATTATTCAGCTTTTAATAGACCACAGTCTCTAATATTGAAAAAATTATTTCTCGAGCTGTAACGTCCCATCGTCCACGATATTTTACGTGAGCGTACGGTTGGATGTAATAAATTAAAAAAGTAAACAACAAAATGTACAGATAATGTATATTTTAAAATAAAAAATAAAGTTTAAAATGGTACTATTTTATGCCGCTATAAAAACTGAATCACGTCAGCTAATCAAAAAAACGAGACATTAAATTATGAAGCATCCTTCGATATTACATTTTACAGAACTTCCATATTGATATATTACACGTTAAGAATGTTATAAGACCTCAAACTTTTCCCCTTCAGTTACGGCGAGTTGTAGTTTCTTAATATAAAATACAGATGGCGACACGTGTTCAAGAACAGCTTGATGTGCATTTTCCGTCGTGTGCCGCTTGGAACGCCACGTGAAAGACAAAAAAAGCGCCAGATGTCAGGGTGTCAGATGCCTGGATGCCCGCAGTGAGCGAGCCAGAGATGTCAGAACAACAAGCGCGAGGCTGCCGGTGCACAACAGCTACCTTTGCGCGCGTTCTACTGTGCGTCGGTATACAAAGTCGACGCGATCCAAATGAAATGGGCACCATGAAATGCATTCTGCCATTTCAGATTCCGCCACGTATGCGAAAACATTTTAATGTTTCTATCACTTGCAAAAATCGTTTTCGCAATCAAACTATGCTTGTCGGAATGGTTTGACTATATTTTGTTTCAAAAACCGCCTCGGTGGCTCTTAAGTGGCAATACATATTAAAACAAAGCACAAAGCATTAAATCGTCTCAGTGTCTCTGAGCCAACGCGCTGGCCAATGAGTCCATATCTGTCGGGTTTAAATATCGGCCGAGGTGCCCGCAATCCGACGGAGGCCAATCTGAGATTTCGGTTGCACGTCAAATGATCTCCAGTTAGTCAAAATAAACCCGCTATTCTTTTTTTATTTTTATTGAGGCGTGTTAAGTGATTTTTGTTTGTTTGACTTGTGAAACCCTAAGATCTAAATATTTGCTTTGCTTTACCTTAGTTCGGAGCGCAGCCAACGCTACGGGCTGATGAAGCCTCTGAAGCAGCGCCAAGAGCGCGAGGTTAAGCTGTTCGTTCTCTTTCTGTGCCTATGCGATCGGACTAAACTAGAGGCACTAAATAAGCTACGCTTCATACACATCTTGGTGTTTAAAATGATGGTTGTCAGGTATCTGAAGGTTTATCTGAAATCACAGGAAACGCTTTTCCGTCCTCCACAAATGATTAAACAGTTCGCGACAAAGCAAAGCAATATTACGTGAGCTTCCTGAAACCGCACTTTTGAATCACGACGATCGGCAGTTGCATTTGATTTGTTACTAATCACCAAGATGGCGGCGCCCACAACAATATCTGGGGGAAAAGTGCCGATACTCTAAGCGTAGCTCATTTAGCTCACAGGCTAAACCAAGTGCGGTGGGGGATCGTTGGCCGAGTGTGTGGTGGCACCGCAGATCAGAGCACGTGGAGAAATGCTCAAGCGCAAGCTCCGTTCAAAGTACGGAGCTCACGCTGCAGAACCTGTAGGGACTAGGGTGCCTTTATGTGCGCTTTGCTTGGGGTGATGACATCTGGCCATTTTGTTTCGTACGCTTATTTTTATTTTTTGCTCTGAAGCGCGTGAAAGAGCGTGTCCCTGCACGCGCTCGTGGCGCTGACTGTGCTACGGCGACATTTTGTTTCCTGCGATTTCTTTGTATTTTTCCTGTGAGCGCGTGCTGTCGGCACCGGGTACTACAAACGATGGCATTACCCTAACCAGAAGGACATTGAGGCACCTTAGTAGGGACTAAAGCCCCTCGATGTGTTTGCGTTGGTCTTTCAAGTAACGTCAAATGTGCCAGTGCACGAGGCCCGTTTCTCGAGCGGCCCTTGGAGGCAAATGGCGGCCCAGCACTAAAATGACTGGTCCTTGAAAGCGAATGGCGGCGGAGCACCCGCTCTTGGCACGTGTCTTGCGCGTTTCCGCAACAATGGTTGGCGGTACTTGTAACAAACGCCTTTATCAAGGGGCTTTAGCAGGGACCCTGGGTTCAGTCGCCCATCTGCATCCTACCGTCGTGCGATCGTGTACCACATATACTGCGTAATGCACGTTAAAGATCCCGAGCTAACAGTTGTACTGCACTTTTTGTAATCGTCAACGGGTAACAATGTCGCCCTACGAAACTGCTGCTCTCTAAAAAACTAACGACTAATTTTGAATGCGCCGTTACATTGCATTTTTAATGTGTGTTCGCTTGTTCGCGTTCTTTTTTTTTTTTGTCTACATCTTTGATTATGCGGCTCTCACATGAGATGAAACAGACTATAGATGTCGGACTTCTGGAAAAATATTACATAACTAAGAAAATGGCACGTGAACGCAAAAGACAAACTCGCACATAATAAAAATAATTGAAATACTAGAATTGATTATAATTGTGTTTTCAAAGTTTTGAGCGCACCAAAAGCTATAAAAGCGAGCTCGATGCTTTGGAGGGTGCGCTTGTTCACTGGAAGTGTAGTTCAGGGCAGTATGCTCGCACTTGTATGTTCCGCTTCGCTCGCACAAAAAAACCAAATACATTACTGGTAATGTACCTATACTTCGTGTCACCCCGTGATGGACTAAAGGTAAAAGCTACGGGTCACCAGATCCAATCACAAGCCACTTAGAAGTTGCGTGGTATTTCGCTTCGATGCACGTGTCGGTGCCTCTGTCTATAGATCACTAATGTGTATGGGTGTACAGTGGTTTGAATTGAACAGCACTGAGTGACTCATCAATTTTACATCACAAAGAAAGCCACGACATACAGACTCTTTGCAGTGTCGAAGCTATAGAAATGATGCAGCGTTTTTTGGTTCGGAGCATTATTCGTCCACCCCTATTCAATGTTAAGCATGTCATAGTTTAGCGTGTAACGTGATTGGACCTGGCGGCCCGTGGCTTTGGCCATTAGTCCATCGTAGGATGAGACAAAGTATAGTGAAACAAAGCTTACCTTCTGTATATGTGCAATGCCCTCAGGTTTCACGTGATTACACGCTTGTTTACCATTATTGTTTTCGTTTCCCACTGCGATTCATTTCGTGCTCTTTTGTGTGTTACATGCATTAGAGACCAAGGTAACCCAGGAGAATTCTATTTCGCGGATTGTAAAAAAAACCTATGCAACTTGCCACGTGTGCCACAATCAATACAAAATATTCTAAGTTTCACATGTGACCGCTTGCCTCAGTAAACATTGTTATTTGTCAAGAACAATTGCGATTATGAAATCACGTGGGAAAATCTCGTTCTAAGTACGCGACCGTTGGCAGGCAGTGAATACTCATAGTCGGCGCCGAGATGATTGACAGGTGAAGTTTTTCTATCAACCCAGAGTTAGAATGTTTCCTTCTTTTTGTTGTAAGCAAACAGGAGACAGCTTACACCAAATCTGAGGGCAATAGAGTACTATGAGCATTCAAAAATAACGGCCTGAGCAGTATATATGTGTACAAGCTTTAGCTTTTGATGCACCCTTAACTTTCGATACGCTCAACGCTAGTGTAAAATGTTTCATTCTTCATCAGCGTACCATGTGCGTGCTTACACTATATTTTATACAACGTCAAACTCTATCCGTTTGCATCTTTTTTTATTTATGCACACCACTACTTGCGCGCATAAATCACCAAATTAAAACTGGTACAGGATGTCACAAAAAATATTTACAGGGTTCTTTTTTTTTACCGCAAAAATAAACCACGCATCGCCTAACGCTCACTCTCCGCCCAAAGGTAGCGCTAGGTCACAACCATATGCCAAAGTTTCATCCCGAACGGACACCTTATTCAAAAGTTATAAGTGGTTTCCTGAAAATTTCAATGGGAAAATGGAGCCCATTTTTGCCCGTTTCCGGTTTCTGGTGGGTTTCATGTATTCGAAAACCCCGTCGGCCGCCATTTCCCTATTGAACTTTTCAGAAAATCACTTATAAATTTCGAATAAGGTATCGGATTGGACTGAAACTTTGACATCTGTTGTGACCTCTAGCGCTACCTTTGGGCGGAGAATGAGCGTTCGGCGATACCTAATTTATTGTTGCAATAAAAAAAATAATTTTTTGTGACATTTTGTACATTGTTTAAACTATATGCAAAAGCTATCCACAGACCCAGAATCTTCGCCTGGCCATTCATTGCATTTATCACTGGATTCGTATTAAAACTAATTCTTATCATTTATTGCTGTGAGTTAATTGTTAACCTCGGCATTTTTTTTTATTATGCCTCCCGCACCAGTCCTACTTTGGGTTTACCAAACTCAACATCAAAACCAGAGTGTCATTTTTTGTGTTTTCCAGTCTCGTGGTTTTGGACATAATAAACACCCAGCTACCTAAATGAGACACCAGACCGCCAGAAAAATAATTCATTTGTTTTGATTGTTTTGGTAGTTAATTCCTCAAGCTAGAATTTCGGAAACCCAAGTCTATCACGTCATTACGTTTTCCATCCACAAAGAGCCAAACACATACGCGACAAAAGGGCCGGCCCGTCATATTGCCACCCGCAGAGCCGAGAAACCAACGCTCGGTCACGGACTTGTAGAAGATTCGCGCTCATTCTTGCACCAGACGTAACTTTTGCCCTGCTTTCTTGTTCTCGAAAGTGCCAGTTCATCCTCGCCCCGAGCGCGCGACGCTGGAACCTTTTTGACGAACTTTCGAGATAGTGACGCACTGTAGATAAGCAGCTGCCCGCGACCTTGTCGAGTCACTCTCGCTCTCGCTCTCTGTTACGCTGCCGAATCGCCGCCTGCTTTTCTGCTGCTTCGACGCTCTTTCTCTTTACTTATTCTGTTTGGCACAAGTTCGCCGACTAAACCTTTATTTTTCAGTTCACTGTTCGTCCTCTCGTCACCTTCATTCGTGACAATATGAATCTGATCACATTGAAATATGTGTAATTGGCCTCTGAAATCTCCGATAACGGCGCACAGACAATTTTACAATTTTCAACGCGTCGGTGGTTTTGCTGTGCATGTGCCTCGCCGTTTGGCTCAGGACGATTTTCGCCTTTTGTTCTGCCCACATTTGCTGGAGACGTGACCTCGGAGCATAGGCAACTGGCCCCCTTGCACGAGAACTGGCGCAGCCGTTCGCGTTCCAAAGAAAGCTCGTGCAGAGAAAAAAGGGCAAGGGACCAGGGATGTCTAATTCAGGATATAGAAAAATACCCCACTGTATCGAAGCGCCACCACACACGATTTCTCGCATTGATGTACAGGCCTGGAAGGAGATCCCACCGCCATCTGTTGGTTCAGAATCACACTAACCAAGGGTGGGGTTGCACCTTAAAGGGCAACTCCGCTTCATTTTTGGTTTTGAAAAAACAATGCAGTCCTCTTCAGTATCGCCTAGGAAGACCACACGCCAAATATTACGACGCAGTTCTGTCTAAATGTTTCTTAAACGGTCCGGCAAACTTTGCAACTCGCCAAGTTGCCGAAATCGGCTGACTCGAGCGGGCGAATTCAGGCGCAACCAACAGCGCAGTCAAGGCTACGGCATGGGCGGAGCCAACATTGAGCTAAACGTCATCTTCATGGCCCCCTTTTGCTTGTTTTTACTTCTCCGATCGAGCGTAGCGCATGACGTCAGCAACGTTGCCTCTCTGCGCTCAGCGGTGTCCACGTGATTGGCGTACGCGCCTGCGCAGTTCGCTTCTTGGGAGCAGACCGGCCGCCCGCCGTGGTCCCGCCGTTACCGCTGTCTTTCGTGTCACAACCACTGTCGTCGTCTCACCGTTTGTGATTATTGTCTCTCGGAGTTTCGTCCACACTATGGACACCACGTGCGCAGACTTATGCCGCAGTTGTGCAGACGTCGTCGAATGCCGTAGACACCAAAACGTGGCGAAGAGTGCGGTGCAGAGCAGACGACACTCGCGCCTGCCACACGCCCGCCCCCAACCCGCCCGTCGTTGGGCCGAGGATCACGTGACATCTCGTACCACGTGATGGCCATGTACTGGCGGCCCGAGGCCAATGTTGCCGGACGGCGCCGAAGTTTCGGTTTCGATTTCCGCTCGTGTTTAAAATTAGATTTAAAAATATATATCCCATTTTTCGCGAAGCAAACGACGTAGTGTCTTTTAGTAGGGCTTTTTGATTCGAAATCACTCATTATCCCGAAATCTTCGGAATTGAGCAAGTTGCCCTTTAAGGGAGCACTTTTCACCAGAGTAGT
This sequence comes from Ixodes ricinus, assembly GCA_037355805.1. NCBI lineage: Eukaryota > Metazoa > Arthropoda > Arachnida > Ixodida > Ixodidae > Ixodes > Ixodes ricinus. Next base: position 6,420 of record JAZHYW010008297.1, read on the forward strand.
AGTTTTCAGGACAGCATTTCTATTCTAATAGAAAAACACACACACAAAAAAAATGACGATCTCTTATTTGCGTCCACAGTTTCGCGCAGTGCACATGAAGCGGTAAACAAAACTACTTCACGTGCACACACTAAATGTGCAGACGTCCAATGACATAAACATGTCAAAAATCATCAGCCGTAACTCTGACATTTCCCGCGGCATTTAACGCCCTTTGAATTACCGATAAAAGTTGAACTGAAGCCATACGAGTCGGAGGGCGTCAAACGCTGACTGACCCGAAATGGACATGGAACATTGAAACCTACGAACCTTAATAATTGCTCGGAATTATTATGCACGTGAGGCAACATCAATGAGAAGACGACACACAGCGGCCCCCCGTTGTTTAATGCGGAGAGCTATATGATAACCGATAAGGACAAAACGAGTGATATGGTGCCCCGAGAAGATCTGGGTTAATAACCAGACGTCAACTTTTCCTAACTGCGTCAGAACGTAAGTCGACCCCTTCGGGGCTGCTTCGTGCGATTAGGTTGTTATTGAAAGGGGGAAAGAATCAAGAAAATGAGAACGATCTTAATCTAGCGGCCCCCCAAGCGACCGCGCTAAACAAGCGCAAGATGAGATGCGGGTGAACGACTCGCTGCGAGAAAAATTAAAAGGGAACAATTTCTGTAACGCAACTTGCTTTAATGAGGCATCCAGCCTCTTATGTCGTTCGAGTGAAAAAAGAACGATTTAAGAAACGCAGAGCGTAGTGAGGCCCGCTCTCTTAGTTATCATTGTACAGCCAAGAATCGGAAACTATAATCATAAAAAAAGGAAAATTGTACGCGTCTATTTTAGCTTATAAGAAAAGAGAAATTGTGGTAATTTTTTTATATAACGTAAGCAACACGGTACAGGCTAATACTATCAAGTAAAAGCCCCACCCTCAGGAAAATTTAGAAGAGATAACGTAGAGGCCAGTCCTGCACACTCGCGTCTTGACCCATTGAATTCAACAGTGTTGGGTAAGGTACGTATAAAAGTACTTAAAGAAAAGTACAAAATAAATGATAGGTGATGTTCTTTTAAGTAAAGCAGTAAGTACACCATGTGCCATGTAATTGAAGTAAAATAGTATAAATACAAAGTACCTTTCAACTAAGTACAACTACTTTTTTAACACGACCTTTCATGATTCCCTTTCATTTCCCTATACAGTGTTTTTTTTTTTTTTTTTAGCTGGTAGGCATTGTTTTAGGGCTAACGGGGAGTGCATGACTTATCGGAAATGGCGGCGGATATTAGATTAGGTCAAGTGGACCCAGGGTTCAGACTACTAAGTCCAATTCAGTGTGAGGCTATCACAATATTTTTGTTGTTAATACGTGTGCCACTACGTTCGACGAGGCGTGAGAATATTATTCGGCCGTGAATATGATTTATTGAATAATACATTTAAATTAATTTCGTGCAACAAACTTTGAGAGTAGATACTTTATTTGTGTGTGTGTGTGCAAATGTTAGAATATGTGGCATAACTTGAGAACAGCGCAGTGAGAGCTGTGATATAATCAAATTTGTTTTTTTACATAACTAGTCTGCACAGATGATGTTCAAGGAAAATGAAAGGGATACTGCTTTCGCAAAACTACTTCTCGACATGATGCCTGCCTGCTTCGCGTGCCGTCTGCAACCTGCTAGCGAGTTTGTCAGTCAGAGGACTTGCGAGCGCAGCGACTATACTTCGTTTCACCTTATGTTGTACCGCAGCAGAAGGCTAGAAGCGCGAGCTCATAGCGTTGGCAGCCGCTTCTTAAGTCACGACAGCTTGTGCCGTCGAGATGTGCACCAGAGCAAGGAGCTCGCGCTTGTAGCCTTTCCTGCGGTACATCATAAGGTGAAACAGAGTATTAGCGGCGAGATGTTTTGGTGGCGCCCTCCTATGGTTCCCCCTTGTGACGTCATTACCTTGCGAACAACAAGTTCGATGGTGTTTGTAAATAGCATGGTGGAAGCTTGAAATCATTGCGCTCTCAAAGAAACACTGCCAACACCGTCAAAATTGAAATTCTTTCATTCCTCTTATTCCGTCGATGATAAATCCCCTTTCCGACGTCATAGTCAGCGTTCGGCCAATCGTGGAAGGCCGACCACAACGCCGCTTTCGGTCGCGCACGGGGCTAATAGCAAGCCCCTTAGGGCTCATTCACACTGGAAGCGGATCCGCGTTCGCAAAGCGGTTGCGAACGCGGTTGTATAATGGTACGTTTACACCTGAGAAGAAATCCGCTGCCGCGGGAGCGGATCCGCTCCCGGCGGCGGCGGCGACGAGCGGGTTGCGTTTACATCTATTTCCTTCGAGCGGCGGCGGCGGCGGCGGCTGCGGCAGCTGTTCTCGTAACATCCGGTCAAATATGACGAGAAGGCGCGAGAGTTCCCACCTCGGCTGTCTCTCCCGGGCGTTGCTGCTCCCGGAAGAACGTGTTGTGAATTGTAATTTTGGCACCTCCTACTCACGCGAAACAGCCGTACAGTGCTCGTGTAAATATGCGGTTGACGAAAACGAGGAAGACGAAGCAACGGTTTGGCTCGGGGCAGATCGAAGAAGAAGACGTACGGAACGACTGCGATCACCGACACCAGCAGATTAACTTCGTCATGTAAATAGTAAATCCATTCTGTTTCTTACCGTAAGTCTTTGACGTTCAATTAACGCAACAGAACGCATACTCATGACGTAGGCAGCGTCGCGCTGCGCAAGAATGTCACATCCGGTCAGCGAAACGCCTCGTTCGGCGGCAGAAATAGGTCCCGGACCTATACGGCTCGCCGCCGCGTTTTCCGCCCAGCGTTTCGCCCCAGCGGCAAAAGCTGGGCGGATTCGCTGGCGGATCCGCAAGTGTAAACGTATCATAAAGACCGGTTCTCACATGCAGCGAAGCGCTTATGTAGCGCTGCTCACGTGTCGTCAGCTACTTATCGTCTGCCATGAGCAACAGTTTTGACGGTGAGATACAAAGCTGGTGAACGCTGCCGTCAGCACGCGCTTAGCGCGAGGTTAGCGCCTACGCTTGTAGCGCTCCGCTGCATGGGTGAACAGGCCTTTAGGATTCAGTACAATTGCACGCGCATTTGATGACATCAAATGCGCGTGCAGCAGTACTGGATCTTTATACAACCGCGTTCGCAACCGCTTCGCGAACGCGGATCCGCTTCCAGTGTGAATGGGGGGTAAGTCACCCCTAAGTCACCGGATCGCCTACAACTGTGCACTGCGTGGTACATAACCTCGCGACTGATCGGGAGTAGACTCTGAAATAACAGGATCATGCAACCGCAAGCCATTCAGCTCGCGTAACCACCAACACTCACTAATCTTTCAGAACAAAGTGGCTATGAGCGCATCACCGAAACAGATAAAGATCGCTGAAGAAATTGATCTACTCTCACTTTTAATAAATTAATGGCACCACCTTGTTTCTTGTTTTTACTTTCTAGTGCGTGATAAAGGAACGGCAACTGTATTTCACCCACGACCTCCTCACCCCCACGAAACTCGTAATGGGGCCACGTAAACAAACCAGGAGCATCCTTCAAGATGGCGTCCGCTGCCCAGTTGTCAAATTTTTTGAAAGGCGACTTCTTGAATTGGCGAATAAGCTGTCCATCGTGGCTCTGCAGGTGCGCATCGGCTTGCGATGCATCGCCGATTCGTTAAAGAGTCCGTTCTGGAGAAGCATTTAACCAATATCGACAATAAAAAAAAAAAAAAAATGGGCCGATTTTTTTAAAAGAAAGAAAAAATCTTTTACAACGGCCAATTTGTTTTTACGCCGATCGCCTAAAAAAAAGCACCTCAAAACCGCCACGACAAAAACAGCTGGCGCACCACACAACAGCTCGTCGTCACAACACGGAACTACCAAAGCGACAATTCCTGTCGTCAGTCTGTCTGTCGTGTGTTATGGTTGTCCCCCCTATGTAAACTCGCTTTCTAAACCTCAAAGAACGTCTAGCCAGCACGTTTCTCCTGCATTTCTTTTTTCCTCGATACCAAAACAGCGCGCGGTTGTTCACAGAGCGGGGATTCCACTCCCCCGCGCGTTCGCTCGATAAACGCCCTTCAAACTCGCGTTATCTCGCACGTCCTTTTTTTTGTTTTCTTTTATTCTTTTTGGTTCGTGTGTCGGATGACGCTAAGCCGCGACCCCGCATCTTGATTGGCGTCCCTCTATTTCCGGAGCCTCCGGCAACTGAGCGCGTCCCACAGATCGCGTCTGCGGAGGGGGGCCCCAGCTGACGCAGTGGGTCGTCGTCCGCAGATCGTGAACTCCTCCTGCCAGACACGGGAAGCGCTGCAGAGGTCCCGACCGCCACACAAGGAGGCCTCTTTGAGCGCTGCTGGCCTTGGAGCACTCCAGTCAGTGACCCACCCCGTCTTGTGCTCCCCCCTCCCCCCCCCTTTGTTTTTGTTTTTCTCTTCCATAGAGTTTATGGAACTCCTGAATCATGTGAGGGCCCTTCGGTGAAGTTAAGCTTGGTGCAGCCATCCACTCGTGTCATCCACGTCCTCCGGCTTCCCGAGCTAGCGGAACTTGGGCATCGAGTGCTCGAAGCTATATTTGACCATGTATTACAGCCACGTAATGAAAGCGGCTGATGGAGGTCATCACCGATCTAATTTGGTTCATCACCCAGAATGCGGATAAAAGCCACTCGTCGTTTGCTGAAACGACAGGTACGAAAATAATAAAGCGCCGTCCACGTGCTTGTCCTCAGCGACGACAGTTCGTTCATTTTCCGTACACACAGGTCTCACTAGTGCTTCGCTGCCATTTTTCCTCCGGCGTTTATTTGATGCATCGACTTAGGGCATGCTCTTTACTTGACGCCTCAGCCGATAGAAAGTTTGAGAATAGGGGGAACCCAAAGCGTGGGGGGCCCCTATTCTAAAGTTCTCTAATAGACGGTTTTTGAATAGGCGCCCCCTCGCTTGTCCCAGCTTGGGGCGTTGCACCGTGCATGCGCAGAACTTCTGTGCCTGTGCAGTACGACGCCCCGAGCACCTTGAGAGACACAAAGCTGTTGGGGCCCCCTATTCTGAAGCTTTCGATTGCCTCCACCCTGAGACAGACAGACATCGGGGATCCGTAGAAATTACTAAGCTTGCTCAAATGTCCACGCGGGCGCTCAATGGTGGCTTCTATGGACATCATCATACCGTGCACAACAGGGCTATAGGCGTGTCCACTGTGCGATCACAATTAACGCAAATACGGCATCGGCACTTTAGTTTGGAAGGGGAGGGGGGGGGGTATTGCTTATAAATGCTAATGACGAATATCAAATTCTATCGCTTATGTTATAGCTAGCCCCTTTGTACATTCAAACTATTAGTTTTCACGAAAGCGTTTAAGCTTTTAGAGAACAAGAAGAACCTGTCTTGCTTATGCTAAGAGCATCGCGCTCTTTAGGTATGGCGACCTTTTTCAAGTGACGATTCAGCGGTAGCCTGCGCATCGACTGACACCCATCGTAATCTATGAATCTTGTATGCCCAGTGACCTAATCCTAATCAAGTAGGTCAACAGGCAACCTACATTTGCACTGGTATAAGATAATTCGCAACATTAGGCGGTCCACGAAACGTAGCGTTTGTTTCCAAATGTTTTTCGACGTTTAGTGACGCTCAAGCGCCTGCTAAAAACTTGCATTAAGACTACACGGGAGCTACGTCATAAAGGCTGCTACTCTTCGTCATTCCGTACATCGGTCTTGACTTCAGAGCACACTGACAGAGCGCCTACACAGGTTCTACTGCACACTAACGGGCTTAATATCTGCATAGTAGGTCATACATCAATTAGCATAAACGGCTGGCAATATCCAGCATAACGGTTTTTAGGGCATCTGATTTGTATTTTTCTTACTTCCCTGAACTACGATAAGGGTCAGGCCGTTGTCAGCCGTCGCTCCCTCTGCCCTAGCACATATCATCTAATATCCGTCGTAAGGTTATGGCCCATAACCCTACGACGGATATTAGATCACATGATTCAGGAGTTCCATAACCCCCTGCTTCTCAACTTCGTATGCCGGGTGCTTACCCATAACTTATGGGTAAGCACCCGGCCTACGAGATTGAGAAGCAGGGAGTCTTCAGAATTACATTTTCCGTGCACGAGGAACACAATTATCTGGATTTGCTGTGACAAAGCCCGGACAAAAAATATCCTTAGCGAAAACTCCGAAACCTGCCCCATTATTCGGACTTGTGTTTGATCCGGGCAGGCGCGGTGATTGCGGATGCGACACCCGAAGTCTGCATCTGCACGAAGGTTTCACTGCGCACAAACAGGGCTCTACTTTTCAGTTCCCCGGTCATCTGGAGTGTCCAACAAAAAGTCGTATTCCTTCCGAAACCTCAAACTATTCACGTCAGCAGGCACGTAGCCAGCATTTTGTTTCGGGGGGGGGGGGGGGGGGGCGCTCATGACAAAATGATGCATGAGGGGGAGGGGGGAGAGGGAGGCCCCAGCAAAAGGGGAATATTTCGGGGGGGGGGGGGGCGGGCCCCATGGGCCTCCCCCCTGGCTACGTGCCTGCACGTGAGTGTATATACGAAGGTCCACCACCGAGGTTTTCCGTATGCAAAACTCAGTTAGCGGAGCAAATATTAATATTTAAGAAAGACGCAATATAAGTTTGGTGCCTGAGGTTGTATTCATTCGCATCACTGCACGCAGATCCCCCTCCAGGGTCGGCCCTATAGGGGTGCGCGACCTGGGCAGTCGCCCAGGGCGCCATAAAGAAAACGACCCCCCCCCCCACACACACACACACACACTTTTTTATTTTGCCTTTTGATTTATTTTAGCACGGCGTCCGACATAACGTTATCTATGCTCGGTCGCCGTTCGTTTTTGGAATTCGGTTCTCGTCTGACAAAACGCTCGTGTTGGGCCACTACTTACATGTTTACCGACAACGTGATGCTGCACCTAGTAGATACGGGCGTATAAAAAAAAGGGGGGGGGGGGCGCCACGGTCGCAGTTCGCTGAGGGCGCTTGAGGGTGTAAGGCCGGCCCTACATGTCCTCGTCCGTAATGTTTTAGGAAATTATATCGATCTGTTTCACTACTAACTATCAGCGAATGCACCTCTCAGGACACAACGGAAGAGCTTGGCACGTTCTCCCAGGAAAAGCCAATTAGTTCCCATTTTCGTGACCCTTATAAGAATGTTTTTCTCTTTATTAAGAAGCGAAGATGTGGCAGTATCACACCATCGCTGGTGGAATATGTCAAAAATAATAGATAAAGCATAGCGTATCAGTAAGAACTTAAAAGTCGGTCTTAAAGGGATGTCCGACTGGAATCAGACTGTTAAAAGTTCATAATCTAATTTCCCTAACTATTTCGCCTGCATTCTTTCGCCTCTTGCTGAAATATCATTTCAGCGATACCTGAGTCCTGAAGCTTTTAAACAATAAAGCGAAATTGTTACTGTATACAAACTAATCGTCCGAATGGGTGGTGCACGTTCCGCGGGTCCAAACTTCCAAGGTTATCACGTTTCATAAATGGCATCACGCGACTTGGTAGAGTGTACATAGGGTTCCGTGTTTTCGGATAAATCCCATAAAATCCGAAAAACACTCGCCGGTAAAATTGTCTCAACTTCGGATTTATTGCAAAAACTTTGAGTTCGGAGGTCACGACGACCAAAAAGAAACAAAAGAACGCAGTTTTCTACAAATAAATTTGGTCAGAAGCTCAGTGCACAGGTTCAGCGGTCATCGGGAGAGGTCTCCCCAGATTCCTTCAAAAGAAGTACTGACCGAAGAAGGTTCATCGTTTATCTCGTCGGGGTTCGTTCAGGGCAACGGGCATTGCAATTTTGGGTCACGACCCAAACCACTGTTTTGGTTTCCAGATTGACCTTAGAGGAAGGTAGGGCTGTGATTTGATAACCATGAAAGCTATTAACTCTTAGATTTCATAGGAGCAACAGCTGAAGCTTCCATTTCACCACTCCACCCCGCTTAGCCACAGGGAGAAGCGGCAGAATGTAGGATGAAAAGAAAACAAGCTCTCCAAAGACTTCGTCAAGGAGTTCGGTGATTTTGATGTGTCTTTTTCAAGTTTTGTTGTAAGACAGTTATATTACTAATGAAGGGCGCCAATGTCATCTTCACAATTTTCATCTTCAAAATTTGAAAACATAGCAAAAATAAACTCCGAAAAACACCCTTTGAGTTTTACGAGAAATGAACTCCGAAAACACGGAATCCTCCGTATACAATACCCTTTGTCTGAGACAAATTACAAATATTTACTTAGAAACGTATATTGCAAAATTCGGACCAGATAGAAAGGAGCAAAATTAAACTTCAAGTTCAAGTAAAAATATAAAAAAACGCTAGTTTTTTTTATGATTGACAGGGTTTAGGAGCATGAGAATACCTTCTTTTGTTTCCCCTTTGGGATTACGGCGTCACAGATTCTTAGGATGACTCTCAGGTTTACAATATCGTCACCACCACCTCAGCGTCAGCGGGAATCTCCAGGAGCGTCGTGGTGCTTGTTTAATGATTAAATGCTGAAAAGCTCCGAGCTTACAAATATTGGCAAAGATTACTTCCCACTTGGTGTGAGATCCACGAGAAATACGGCTACTGTATTGGAGGGACTTCTAAAGGCTTTGGAATTTGTTCAGGTAGTCTGCTTGCTATCCTAAACCAAATGTTGCTACAGTTTGACACGTATGAACATTCTACTTTTCCCGCATTGATTTGCTGGTACAATCCGTAATGATAATAATAATATAATATTCTTTATTTAGGTGTCCAAAAACCACCAAGGGGTCTTCACTTTGGTACACCATCAACAAACAATAGAAAAAGAAAAGAAATGCTTATCAAACAAAAAATATAACAAATTAAGACGCATAAGTGCTCATTCAATTGACTGCTGTACAATGTAAATGATGACTAAATGTCCAGGCGAGGTGGAGCTGTGGTGTTATACAATGACAGTATCCGAGAAAGTCGTGAAGTGTTACAGGGCAGATTAATCTCTGCAAACTTGGACAGAAATATGCTATGCTATGCTCGCGTGCTGAATGGATGGTGTTTTTATTAAGCTATCTTGAACTTCTATTGTATTCATATCATCTTTTTCTTCCTTACTTCTAGTCTGCGAAGTAGACATCTCGATTTTTATAACTTATACAATTTGCTCCACATTATCTAAAAAAAAAAAATCGCAAATCTTTTTATGCAAATACAACTGTCAGCGTCATGAATGCTATTACCAAATCTGTAAGGCCGCTTTTGCCCACATTGCAGTCATTGACAATTCCTGCAACCTTTCTGATGAAATATTTAGTATGGGAGAAGGAAGATCGGAGATGTTCAACGTGTTATCAGCGTGAGTTATCAAAAAATGTGGGAATAAAATGAGGTCACACAATGCCTAGGATCTTTTATAATCACTATCCGCACACGTTAATGGACCGGACACAAAACACAAACCTAGGACGAACAACTAGCTCTGGAGAATGAGATTGCTTAGTGTTGTGACAGAAAGAGTGGTTAGCCTGGACATAAGAACCACCCCAATGGCCATTGATACCTTAGGCAGCAAAAGTACCGTTGACAAGGGAAAAAAATAACACATATATATCGTGAGTGAGACTACAATCCACCCCCAACCCTGGCCCACCTCCGCAGGACTCCTTGAAGTCGTGGCAGCAGTCCCCAAGCCTGAGGCACGCGTGGTCGCAGTAGCAGGCCCCCTCGTCGGGGTCCTCCACGATGGTGTTGAGGACGGCCTTCTGGACGACGCACGAGGCGTCCCTGCCGGGACAACAGAGCCCGGCCGCCCTGCACGAGCCCTCGGCTTGCCTGCGAGCAGGGTCCGGTGCCGCCAGTACCAGGACCCAGGAGCCGACCGCAAGGAGCCACCGCACGAGACGCATCTTGATGCCAGGCCTGCAGAGCTCCTTGTGACGAGGGACGCTGGCCGAGTCCGTGCGCTTCTTGTCGGATGGTGGCCCCTCCTGGTTCCTCTCACTCCTCGGCGGGGGTGGACGGGGGGAGTACCCCTCCTCGCATCTGGTGTCGTTGGGGGGAGAGGGAAAGAAGCTCCCCCCCTTCCCCCCTCTGCAAGAGGGAGATGTGTCGCTTTCTGGAAGTCTCTCCCCTCGAAGTTGCTGTCGTTGGAGCGTGTTTTTGCTCCAAGGGGTGATGGCTGGAAAGGAGGGTGTGTGGTTGCTGCTGAGGTCTCTTGTTTTGCTCCCAGAGGATGCTCGCCGCGGGAGGAAGAGAGGAGAAAGGTTACGCGTGTTTATACAAAATGGCTTGGCTGTTTTCGTTCTTCCTTTTTTTCTTTGTGTGTGTGCGTGTGTGTCCCTGTAGGCATTGTTGTTGGGGCTCTCTATTCGGCATGCACGCTTCGCTTAGTTCGACGTGAGCGCTTTGGTGAAGTTAAATAAAAACAGATAGAATAAACATAGGGACGGACAGAACAGCACCTCTTTCGGTGTTTGTTGCCTTGCCGGGAGGGCATGATTTTGGGTCGGCTGTTTTCGTGGAATTGAGTGTTGTAGGGGGAAGAAGAAAGGTAAGATCAAGATGAGCTTTTGCGGTCGCTCTGGTTCCTAGAAGGGCATGTAGGTAACCAGGCGACTCCGGTTTTTGTGCTTGTACTATGGAGAAGTATCACCATTATGGCAACGGGGAAAAACCCGCATGTGTGCCTTGATGATATGTTTGAAAGAACTTAAGAGAAACACGCTCATAGAAAAAGAATCACCAAGAGCGAAATCCCCAGAAGTACATCCGACGTTTCGTAAAAATAGCCTCGGGGTTTAAGCTGTTCTTCCAGCACTGTCAAATAAATTCAGCGTTTTGTGTTTTGGAAATATCCTTTGCGACACAATCGTAGGCTGTTGAAGCATCACTGTGACAGATCGCAAGCATATTTCGGAGTCTTGGTTGGCTTGAGTTGCCCGGACTTGAAATATGGATGTCACGTAAGAAATTTTAAAGTTTATTTTGTTTTTTGTTGTTGTTGTTGTTGTTGTTTTCAGAGAAGGGACAGCACAACACAAGTTTCCTTTTCTCTTTTTTATTCTTGTTGTGCTGCCTCTTCTGTCCCCACCCTGAAGGCGAAAAATAGCGTTGGGTAATCCCTTATTACCATGTCCTATCATTTCTTGTTACAACGCACCGATGCACGTGGAGGAGCGGATTAAAGATGAGAAAAGTCGTTCAGATCAATCAGTCAGTCGAACTTCATTCATCTCCCCTAAAACAATAACAGCACTCCACATTGCATCTGGATCCCTAGCCATTGTGGCTACTTCTGGATCCATACATAGGTATACGTAGATAATAAATGCGGGCTTTTATTTTGCACGCATTCTAGTGCCTCACAAATGAACTTCGAATAAGAAAATTCACGGTTCACAACATATCTAATTACAATGACTTTTTAAAGTCAATGCAAATCATTGGCTTTCTTTTATGTTTTTAATTATTAAAAACTTGATATTAAAAACACTTGATGCAGTACACCGGTACAATACTTTAGAACGGTTCCAAAGTATTATATCAGTGCTTATCAAGCGTTGACCATATGCGTTGCTGAGGAGGAGTGTATTTTACAGGTAATATTTCCTTAGTTCGAAAAAGCAGAACCCTAAATAAAACATAATCGAGAGTTTTAGAATGGGAGCCCCCAACACTTTGGGGCCCCCAGGAGCTTGGGGCGTCGCACTATATGCACCAGCAGAATTTCTACGCCTGGGTAGTGCGAGACGCCCCAAGCCCCTCGGGGGACCCAAAGCATTGGGGCTCTCCATTTTCAAACTCTCTGTTCTTAGTACTTGAGAGCACTTATTTAGCCATGCTCGATGTAGAGTTGAACCGGCGATTAATCTGAGCACGACGCTAACAACTATTGCACATCCGTATTTACGCGTAACGTTTGTTATGCCATATACAGGTGGTCTACGCGTGCCAAGATCGTTGCCTTTACCGTGGAAAGTTTATGCCATCGAACTGATACTCCAAAGAAAGCAATAAGTTGGAATAACCGTGCACAGTGCGGGATAACGTCAATAGCAAAGCGTGTACATGAAGTTGAAGGTACCAAGAAGATACGGATATGTCCTTAGTGCATTGGTTCTACAACAATAAAAAAGGCGCTCATATATTTTTAAAAAAATTCTGTGTGTGATCATTAAAAAAAGACAATTCAACGAGGATAATTTATCCGTTCATTAGCCAAAGCTAAGCGGGTTGGTGGAAACCGTCCTACACATAAAATAACGATCTCGCGAAGCTTTATGCGCGGCATGCGTACAATGAGATCATCGACACTCTTGTCATAACCGCCTTCAATAATTGTTTTCTAAAGGCAGAATTAAGCGCTTCATTGCCTTTCGATCGTTTTACGACATCACAATTTTTAGTAACAACAAACATTTGCCCGTAGTTCAATTTATGCACTTCAAAGGAGAAAACTACCAGAGCATATACCATGTTATGGCCTGAAGAGTACGCACCTCCCCACCAGGTGAAAAACGCAGAGTCACTGCAGACCGCAAACACGTGCGCGGCTGCTGATGTTCCGCAACGGAGCTCCACTGCGCCCGTTCAGAACGCGGCCCAGTAAATAATGATGACAGCGCGCAAAAGCCGATTATTGGAAGACCATTCCAAAAATAGCCTTCTGATCGCTGCCATTTTAAAACACATTCTGAGCTCTCGCCGCAGCTCTCTTCCACAGAATACAAGATGCCGCGCATGCGTCCACAGTCCAGTGACTGCGCATTTGTTTTCTTGTGTGATAAACGTCAGAAGTGCGAATAGCTGGCGAAATTGATATTGGCTTATTGGACCGCAGATGAGCGAATTATTAGTCCTCTAAATGGCGTATAGACGTGCGTCGTGCATGTTACTCGCACCAGGTGGGCAAATTGCTTCAACGTTTCCGCGGGCACCACACCCACCCGGCCAGACGAACTTTTCAGGAGAGCTGCGTGTGTATAAGCGGGCAATTAGGCGGACGGAATGCATACATGAGCGGGCGCATCCGGCCTTCACGAGAGCCAAACTCCACGAATTCGGTCTCGGTGTAATCACCGCATACAGCGAACGGCGACCGGACGCCATGATTCAGCAACGGCGACTGCCTGATAAAAGAACGAGGAGACATATATATTTCCAGGAAGCTTGAATCAGAAACGCTGGACGTGGCCGCACCACAATAACTGTCACCGGAACGAAGGATGAGCCCCAACGCGACTAACCGCGGGGCTCTTTTTCAATTGGCCCATCGCGTGCAGTTTATCTTGCCGCCAAGGGCGGCTCGTTATTAAACACTTAATGTGCGCTAATTGAAGTCATCAGTTCGCTTGAACGAGGACGTCGCGAGGACATTGTTCGTGCTGAAATGATGACACGCCAGTGATTGGGGACGTTATCGTTTACCGAAAAAGGCCAGATTACTTTAAAATATTTGGTTATAAATAAGGTTCCGTGTTTTCAGTAAATACCGAAAAGCCCCGAAAATTAACCCCGAAATAAGTTTTACCGATATCGAAACCCCCCCCCCCACCCACCCACCCACCCACACACCACACACACACACACACACACACACACACACACACACACACACACACACACACACGCACACGCACGCACGCACCACGCACGCACACACGCACGCACACGCACACACACACACACACACACACACACACACACACACACACACACACACACACACACACACACACACACACACACACGTAAATTGCGGAGCTTGTAGCACTTTTGGGCCCCTGTCTCTTTCTCTCTAAACTTCACAAGGGGTCCATAAAGAGCCCTTGGGCTGATTGTGTACGTTGTCTTGCTCTTTTCGTGTACTGAACGGAAGGTCCCCACTCTGATATGTGCCAAAGGCTGCCGGGAGCCGATCTAAGCTAACACCGTGCGTGATTTCCTTCTTTTTTTTTTGCCTAACCATTTGTACGGTAAAAGCTTTAAAAAAAAAAATCGCACTGCGTGGAATCTTGTAGTGTTTGCACAAAAGTGCTAACACCATCTGGAGCCACAAAGAAACAATGTGCCAATAGTGTAATCTTTTCTCTTTTTTTACACCGATTCTAGCGCGTTTTTTTTCCTGTAAATATGAACTACAGAAACGGTAAGGGTGTATCGGTTTCTACACTGCTAAATGACTTTTTAGTGTTTCAATAAAAGTACATCGCTAATCACTTTGTTTAAATATTCATTCGGTTACATTCCATGTTAATGCAAACTAAACATAATGTAACCATACGAGTATTTCAGAAAAGTAGAAGCATTATTTAGGAATCGCTTTGTTAGTAATTCGCATGTTATGCGATTGACTTCTGTAAAGAAAATCTCTTCCGCATTATGACTTGTTTTTGAATTGAGGAGGGAGCGATGATAGCGTCAGAGAGGTCCTTCGTAGGCTGATTCGGACTCACTGATTGACTGAGGATGAACACATGATGAACACAAACGCGCTGTATTCTTTAGTTTAATTGAGGAGACTCTTCCAATAAAATCAGTTTTGTTTTCTACAAAAAAAGAAGAAAAAAGTAATATAGTAATGAAATGTAGCAGCTCTTTTATCTCAGATCATTTGGAAATACCTTCATATTCCTACTAGATCAGTCTCCTGGTATCTCACATGTTCATTATAGATTTATTCTAAAATAAAACAGCTAAAATTAGTGTGATATCAGAGGTTCTCTACCGTTGAAATACAAGTGGTCATAGACAACTGACCGGAACGTCTTGTTTACTTTTACTGCAGCAACGTGCCGCTTGAAATCGATTAGATCACGAAGGCCCTTAGGACTGTTTTATGAGACCATGATGCAACTCTACTTCCGGTGAGGAAATCTCGCCGGAATCTATGCTGGAGGCATTTGTCGCTATTATGGCATGTTTTGTGTGCTTTGGGGCCGTGTTCGCGATGTAGTTCGTCCGCTCACTCGAGGTTAAAAATAGACAGTTGCGCCTACAGCCAGCAGCATTTGTGTGTGTGTGTGTGTGTGTGTGTGTGTGTGTGTGTGTGTGTGTGTGTGTGTGTGTGTGTGTGTGTGTGTGTGTGTGTGTGTGTGTGTGTGTGTGTGCGTGCGTGTGCGTGTGTGTGCGTGTGCGCGCGTGCGTGTGTGTGTGTGTGTTACGGTAATTATTAGAAACCAGGAGGCGACGCTCGGGCAGCCATACTTGTGGCGTATATGCATACTTAAGGTAAGCATCACTAATATACGCATAAAATTAGGGCAAACATGTAGAAAGTATTAGAAAATATTCAGAAATATGGTTATCCAAAGACGGCTTTATGGCTCTATGGCAGTACTGCTGCCGCAATAAGACGGCGAATGCATCCAACATGGCGTCAAGGCACTGGTGGCAGACGACAATGTTGGTTTCGATTTCGAGGCTAACCGGAAGTGACGTAAGGTGCAAGCGAGTCCGGCTTCAGGGCGCTGCCATCTTGCTCGGCTGGGGTGCTTCTTGGACGCGTCGTAATCCGATTACGAAGCCTTGCTAAGGCGTTGTAATCGGATTATGGCCGCGCCGAAGAGCGCACCCCACTGAGCAAGATGGCGGCACCCTGAGACCGGACTTGCAAACCTGTATACATGGTTATGGAGGTCCATTCCGTCTTTAGCGATGTGCCATTGTAGTAAAATAGAACAACATCAAACTTTTTTTTCTTGTATTATATTGTGTCGCTGAGTATCTAGGGCGCCTAGATGGACGTTCCCTTTTCGTCGCATCGAGTGCCGACATCCCGTGCCAAATCCGTCACATTAATAAACAGACGAACGGAATGAACACCTCAGCCACAGGCGTATGTATTTGATCTGAGAAGGCGCCAGAGAGCATGCGTACTTCGAAAAAAGAAGAAAACAATCTGCATGTCAAGCCCGTGAGTTGTCCCTGCCCTGCAAGCGGGTCTACGTACCTAAGTGTCCACGCTAGTATGCCTGGATGTGTGAGTATAGAGTTACCGTCCCAACGTTACTATCATTTCCAGTGTACACCAGGCGTGTTACAACTTTCTTTCGAAAGCTTTTGCATAGCGCTACCCGTTACCATTAGTTCTAGCGCGTTGCGCCAATACCACCTGGAGTCCTAGACAGAAGGCCTCCGCAGCGTCATCACAGTCAGATCGATCGAGGCCTGTGATTGGGCACGAGTGCTGTGTCAGTGTTCGGCTGGGGCTCGTGTCCAATCAGCGCGTCCAAGGTCGGGCTCGGGCCCAATAGCCGAGTTGGCGCGATCCGACTACTCTGATGACGTTTTAGAGAGAGAGGAGAGGTCATGCGCCAACATGATTTCCCTTACTTCAATGCCACAAGCTCATATCGTACCGTGAATAAAACGTTTTAGAAAACAATTTATCTTTTATAATGTTTTTCTTTTTTCTTTTTTTACCGGCAGCATACTGTACACGGTTGATCAAAACATTTTATTTGGGGTACACAGCGCGGCACGGTTAGCGCGAACAAGCGATCGTCAGTTTGTCACTTTGTATATGGAGTTATTTTCTTAGAATAAAAAGGTTGTCATCAAAGTCACTGGTTTGGGGGAGTATAAGCGCTAAAATTTGGTGACCGCCAATGCTCTTCCAAAATAAAATGCACAAAAGCGCTGATGTTCTGTTCGCGCGAACGGTGTATGTTCTTGGAGTCGGCTCAGTCGCTCAGTTTCGGCATAACATCAACATTAATCGCATAAAAAAAAAAGGTGTGAGTTTTTTATTTTTTTTATTTTGCAGAACACGGAGATAGCTAATCACGGTGAAGGATGAAATCGCAGGACTTATTCGTTCACAATAATCAAGTAAAACGTCGTGCGCACTGTCCATGTGCACATCGCTTTTTTTAATCGTATTTTGAGTGTTGTCCTTCGCTGGGACCCTTTTATCGATTGCCGTGATTGGCTAACATTTTATTCTGCAGGAAAGAGAAATCACAGACCTTCATACAGCGCCGCAACCGGAACTCCCCGGCTATCTGGAGCTAAAATAAAATGATCAATGTCATAGGTGACAGAAGCACGGAAAGTTGTTTTGCCTAGCTCCGCTCACTCCGGCAGGCTCCTCCATCTGGCGGCGTGTAGATAAACCAGCACTAATGCGCGCTCTTTGAACGTCGAATTCGGGACACTGGTCGTGTCAACTTCCAGCTGTAAGCGTCTTTTCCGTGTCTCTTCGTTAGTGAGCACGACGTTGCCAAATAACGAGGTGTACGCCCATGGCGTAGCCAGGCTTTTTTTTTTTCGGAAGAGAGGGGGGGGGGAGTTCAGCGGCATTATTCTTCCCCCCCCCCACCCTCAATAACAAAGCAGGGTGAGCTCGGCGGTACGGACGCTCACGCAATGATTAGGGAGGCACTGCTAAGATAAAACGGGAAAAGCTGCATTGTCATTTTCGTAGTTGCGCCCACCAACTTTAAAAGCTTCCTCACAGCACACAACTGTCTCCGCTTTTTGAGATACCACTGCATTACCAATGCGTGCCGGCGAGACAAGACACAAGGGTAGCTATACTGTCACGAGAAATTACGCAGCAAAATTGAGCATTTTCTACCCCACAAACACTTCTTCACGAAAATATATAAGTTACAAAAACAAAAGCGCTGGGATCAGTTGTTTGTACTACGCATATCGCTCTCAGTACACGACCAAATTTCGGAAGGAGCTGTCATTCCCTGTCATATTCATACGATAGCGTAAATCAGGAGAGTCTAAAGAAAACTGCCGGTTTTTATTGCCCGAATTCTCCTGTCATACAGGAAAACATCCAAATATTAACAGAGAAACAGTTCGAACTAGGGACAGAAATGTAAAGGTTCAGTGAAGGAATTCATTTTGGGAGCGTCCCATCTCCTGCAAGTAAAAACATTTTTTTTAGAAAAGTTTATTTTGGTTTAACCGAAACAAAACAGATGACAAAAACAGACGTTTCTCAACCTATGCGGGTGGCGTCTTTCTTCACTACACACTGGCCATGATGGAGGGGGCCAACCAGTCTACCCATCCTACAAAACCCGCGCAGACGTTCGCGGTAAGGTGCCGCAGTTGACAGTGCTCGCCGTCCACTCATGGCGGATAAACCACGATTCTACGAACATGTGCGGCCCCCACCTCTGCTCCCGTGGCAAGGTCGACGCATAGTTGAAATCCAAAGCATGACCCGTTGTCAAGAAATGATCGACCAGGTCGAACTTCACCCGTGCAGCGTGTGTTGAATTGACAACATGTCTTTGTATTCCTTGAGAAGGGTGCTTCTTCGTCTACCCGTCTCACCCATGTAAGTGGCGCGTCACAGTAGACATGTGACCATGGGCGTACCAAGCGGAGGGGGGGCAGGGGGGTGCTTGCCCACCCAGTTCTCAGAGTGGGGGGGGGGGGCAAGGCGTGTGTTTTGCCCCCCCCGGCCTGAAACAGCCGCTACTGATCAGGGCAAACACTGGCCGGCGGCGCCCAATTAAGGGATACCAAGGGCACCGCCCCCGGCCCTTGGGGGGGGGTCTGGTTTGCCCCCCCCCCCCCACTCAAAAACAAGTTGGTACGCCACTGCTTGTGACTACAAAAAAGAAAAGACCAAAAAGAAAGAAAGACAAGCCAGTGGTGGCAAGACTCGGCGCATCGCTGAAATAGGCAAACTACAACGAGAGGGATAGGACAGAGCGTCTTCTACCCAGAGCGCGAGACTTCCAAAAAGCCCAACAGAACAAATCGGCGTAGCCACGAGTTGAAAATAGTTTGCTTTGTGCCCCGTCCCCTGTGCTAAACTGACTGCGTGAGCAGGGAGGGAGCGCCTCCGAGATTGCGAAGTGCGCGCGCGCGATAGTACGCAGCAGACGACAAAGGGAGCGGACGAGCGGCTTGCATGCTTTCGCATTCACAACTCATAAGAAATGCTTAGGCTAGACATTGAGGCACGCTACTAAGGTGTACCTCGAGCTTTTTGTTTCCTCTTATTCCGTTCGCTTTGCTTCATCATTACCACAACAGGACAGGTCATTGCCACTTTAAGTGCTACTGCTTCCTTCTCCATAGCATGGGTCTATGTGGGGGCTCGTCAACGCCCGCTTCAGCGGCTCGGAATCTCGGTAAGACAAGAGAAGCTCGGCAATGCCGCGTATCCCCCGTTTGTCTGCCCTTTCCTACAGTCGGTCCTCTCTTTTCAAAACCGTTTCACCTTACGATGTACCGCAGCGGACACTACGCGGCACTGTAGCCAATCCAATGCCGTGTTAGTGAGTGTCATGTGACCTTCGAGAGGGGCGCAGCGGGGGCGCGGGTGATGTGATGATATGTGCACAACGCTGGATTGGCTGGGATTGTTCGTAGCATCCACTACAGTCCATGGTAAGGTGAAACAGAGTATAGTGGGGATCACGCTCTATCGTCATCACGTTGCCTGAAGAGAAGTCCCTGTCAGGAGATGCCGACGCCGAGTAGGCATCAAGTTCCAGAGTGAGGGGACCTGACATCGGGGACAAAGGGCGCAACGAGCCTGCTAGGCAGTGGCGGCACGTACACCCGCCGGAAATATGAAGGTGAACACCTTACCTGGTTTCTTGCCTGTTTTACGGCTCCCTAAAGCTATATTAACTCTCAACGTCTCAAATGGTACGTGGCTCGGGGTCTAAAGTTTGCGTTCTAGCCCTCTTCTGGAACAGAGCTTGTTCCAAAACTTGCAGGAGCCTCAAGAACAAGACGAGGGCTGTTCACCTTCATATCGCTCACGGGTGTACAATTATCGCCCGATAACCGCCATTGCTTGCATTGCAGCCAAAAAGACGGACGAGTGGAAGCGGCCGTGGCAGACCGCGGCGCATCTTTAGCTGTAGACAGTGACTGGACGCAAGGCAATTGCGAGTCAAGAATGCTCATGCGCATAACCCTCTGCGGAAATCACATTCCAGACCAGAAATTGCCTCGCGTGCACGCAAAGCTTGCCAGCTCTCGTGTCAGGTGGCGTGTTGTGCAGTGAAAAGGCGCTAAGAAACAGCGCCAGGTTGCGACAGGGAAGCTCAACTTCAATATTTTTTCTCGATCGAGACAAAAATCATTTTGATGAAACTTTCAAAAACGAAAGACAATAAACTCTTTATATAAAGCCGTTATGTTTCGTATTTTTACTTGGACCACCTCAGGGCAGAATAGACGGCTGTTTAGACAGCAAAACGGACATTTTTATGACTTTATTTTTTTTTTGTCTGTGAAGTATTTTGTTGCACACCTTCAAACATCTTTCATTTGTAAGAAATGTACGAGGCTTCCAACAAAAAAGTTTTAATTGCCAGGCGCAAAGCGATAATTAAAAACAAAAATTAGAAAGTGATAAGTTTTGTCCATTTTGTTCATTAAAAAAAATTTTAACCATAAACATTGCACAATCATCACAACATAGCAAGCTAAAAGCCGTTCAAATTTTATAAAACAAATTGTGATGCGTTTTTAAGAAAATAGGATTTTTACTCAATTATTGATTGATGCCTAGTTTTACGCCCATTTTAAAAATTAAAACCACGCCCACGCCAAAACAAAAGAAAACAAATTGGCGAAAATATTTTAGGAAAAGGTTAAGATCCTTGGGATAAAGAGCCGTGAATTTTCTTATAAACATTCCGAGGACACCTAAGCACATATGAGTTGTCAGTTGTGAATGCGTAAGTACGAATGTCGTTCTTGCGCTCCCTTAGTTCCTCTGCGGTGTGCTGGCGTGGACGGCAACGTTTCGCTACTGCCGAGGTTTCGGCCGCCGACGATGCAGATGCCTCAGGCACCGAGACGAGCAGAAACGCCTGGCACGACAGCGGCGGCCGAGCGCGCGCCACCGTGTTCCTTTTACCGGCGCAGGGCCCGCAGCGCCATGGAGAGGCCTTCTCTGTGGGGTGGCGTTCCTTGAAACTATGATGCGCGGACGTCCAATAAGAGTTTAGCCATCAGTTCGCTGCTACGTACTACAGGCTTCGCTCGACGGGACAGGGGAATTTAGGTGCCGTTTGGCGCGGCTTCAAGAGCTGATAACGTCGGTTCGCTCCGTGGGACGGTTCATGCTTTCGCATTAAAATCAGAAATGGTCGAGCGCAACGTCCGGGACGTTTGAGATGGAATGACCCCTCGACGATCGACGAACCCAAATAACGCCAACCGTAGAGAGGAGATACCGCTGGAGTATCACGTGACCCCCGGTTGATGTTCCACAGATAGCAGATACCCAGCACAGCGGGCAGTGTCCTTGTCGTGATTACGGCGGTGTTTAAAGGAGCTGTGCAACCATATTCAGTTGGAATATTTTTCACTTTACACGAGCTCACTGGCACAAGTGGGAGTCAAGGGATTCTCGCACGCAACGCCACTTGCCAAAAAAACTCCTTTGTTGCGGTGTAATTTCAAAGACAAAAGAGATCATTTTCATTCAATCTCTCTTTTGCAAAATTTGATGACGTAACGTAGGGATCGCAGTACACCCAAGTGACGATATTTGAATGCGGTTCATAGATTGGACCCGAGCATTGCGTGGGCGCTCGATTTGGGCTCGTGATAATCGATAGCTCGAGCAGCATTCGGGTAGTGGCCCGTGTCCAATCGCTTCAACGACGACAATAGCCGAGCCATAACAATGTCTGGAACTCAGCGCGTGTCCTGTGCTTTGCCAACCCCAGCGCGTGGCTATGATCAACATTGGCGGCATATAATCCATTCCAGGTCACGTGGCCGCTTGTTCTGGCTGCGAGTTGAGGGGTGAACGCTGCTCGTTTTCTTTAATTTGTTTCTGGGACTTCTATTGCGTGGGGTGAAAAACGAACGCGTGTTTCATAGGTCATTAACGTCAGGGATCCGTTCTAAGCGGTATTTGCGCAAAGTACAAAAATTGTTGCATCGCCCCTTTAAAGGGGTAGGGAAACGAAATTTCAGCGCTCATTTTCTAGCTTGAATGTGTTGCATGTTGCACCCTAACCTCAAAAACACCAGTCTTTCATTGAAAGGCACAAGAAAACTAATTTTAAAGCTAAATAAACGATCTTCCAATGTGCACCTGGTGGATGCATGCGGAGCCTATTTGGGAGGTAGTCTATGCAACGTTGTGGAATCTGCTACGTAGTCGTGACGTAGCAGATTCCTCTGGCACAGCGCCGCTCTTTGGCATTTCAACATTTTCCTTCTTAGCTTTCCTCCTCAACTCACAAATCGCGCATTGAACCAAACAGTCCAAGAAGACGGAAAGGGTGGACTCTCCTCTTTCTCGGACCCTCGTTTGTGCAGCCGGATGCAGCCATTCTCCCCTAGAAGATTAGCCAGTCGCTCAAAACTCGGACAAAAGTTGCTTTCCCCACCCCGTTCAGCCCTAAGCTGACAGTGCTGTGGAAGCTACGTGCTTCTTGAGCCAGCCACACGCTCGTCACCCCACGGGCACTTCGAACGGCTCGGTTGTAACGCGCTGACGCTATTGACACCACCACAACGCTGACAACGCCACCAAGGGCAAAGCTCATAATCCCGCCAGCCTTGCTACGTCACGAATGCGGGGAGACTTTTCTTTCTGTTTTTGTTTGCACCGGATATCCCATGACGCATCGCGCCCTCCGTTCGCTTCTCTTCGAGCGCTCGCTCGAGTGCACCGTTTGGAACGAAAAATATAGCCAATCGTTCAAAATACAAACGTGCGATTATGAATTACGGTTATTACACGTCATGCTTAACCCATTTCCGAACAAAATTTGAAAATTTCAATTTTTGTTTCAGCAAAGAAGCTTTCGAATCCGGAAAGCTTCTTCCGTAGCCGGCGCAGAATCATCGGGAACATAGGCGTAGACTATGGGGGCAACGAGGCTCGTGCCCCCCTGGTGAGATCCAGGGGGCAGAGCCCCCTCCGAGCCCGGGCCTTGATCTTTTTTTTTTTTTTGCTTGTGTTTGTTGTTAGTTTGTCTTCGATAATTTGTATTTTGTCTTAAATGTATAATACTTCACCCATGTTTGTGCACCACACAATAGAACGCTAGGTTGTTTGTGGGCACTGGAAAATAAACCATTATTATTATTATTATTATTTCCGAGACGCTGTTTACGTGCCATGTAACGAGCTTCTAGTAGTAGGATGTAAACAAAATAACGCCCACGTTGCCTTTATTGACAAAATACGTGGGAAATGGAATCCCAGCGTGCTTGCGTTAGCTTCAATCTCCAGTTCTGGCGAAAACATAACGCGCAGCACCCCCCCCCCCCCCCCCCGGGAGAACTTCTCAGCCTGCCCCCTCCGGGAAAATGGAAAGTCTACGCCGCTGATCGAAAGCAATGGTGACGAACAGCACAGCGGACAGTGTCCCCGTCGTGGTTACGATGGGGTGGATTGCAGTTAACGGATGCAGAAAGCTTACTTCGTGATGCCACTATGGCGAAGGGAAAACTCCTTCGCGAATCTGGCCACGTGTACGACGTGCAGAAGGTTCGTTTCGACGAACAAGTGAATGTCACCACGCGCTGCATACTCCGCAAACGAAAGTGAGCGCGCCCGTAAAAACCTTTACCTTCGCGTAAGGACATAATAGTTTTCTTAGTTAGCGTTGAGTGGACTGCGCTAATGATGTACGTTTATTACTCTCCTAATCAGTGTAAAGGTCAACGTAAACGACAGCCGTAAATCCAAAGGCGCGACATACGCAGGGTTTCGGTTTCGTCTTTCTTTTCGTTCAGTGACGACTTTAAACTAAGTGACGCGGCTGTGGCTCGTGCGAGACATGGGGGAAGAAAAAGAAGAAAAGGGAGACACGCAAGCGGGTCATGAATAACGTCGGTCGAGCAACGATTTGTTCTGTCCTGTAAATAGACGTTTCTTTTTATTTTTCTCCTTGATGGAGTTCTGTCAGTCTTTTTTATGACGACCAACATCCGTAGACCATCGACGTTCCGAGTCATCGGGTCCCTGACGCAATCGTAAGAAAAGAACCAACCTTTACTGGCGCAGTCGACAGGATTGCGTCAGTGGACTCCGGCGGCGTGATCTTCACAGCGGAATCGGCGGACAGCGACTTGACGCGGCATTGGTGGAGCCTTCTAACGAGAAGAGTGGACCACCGAGCTCCTTAGAAACTGGTCCACCCAAGCTACTTCGGTGGTGGCAGAGCTGCCTCGGACGCGATGCCGTCCCACTCCAGCGAGGAACGCCTGAATCTAAAGCTCGGACATCAATTTCGTGCCCGACTATACTGAGCAGCGTCTGCATCTGTGATCCAGCGGCAGTCGTTGACCTATACGGTAAGGTGATTATTTGACGTGTTGCCCGCCATGGATACAGACAGCGCAGAGCGGCAGATGCCGGTTCTAACGTCAGAGCAGGATAGGGTTCGAAATAGGAATGTTGACGGTGCCAGGTGAATCGTCACCTTCGAGTGGATTATAGTGGCAAACTCGCAGACTCAAGGGTACGGGAACGGAGCAGTCTGATCCTACAGCTCAATCGAAAAGGAGATAGAACTAGTGAGGGAGAAAGAACGGCTGTTACGTTTTGAGCTAGAGCCATCTACGCTCAGAAAACCGAACGCGAGCCAGTGGAGGCGGCATGGATTTCAACCTCCGAGATGATGTTTTTAGCTTTTCAAGATTGAGGAAGGAAGTACTGACTCCCATGCCGTCGTCCGATACGTTAGTACCAAGCTGGTTTGACTCCGTGGAGAATGTATTCAAGAGGTATATGGTTCCTGAGCGGTTTAGAGGATATCTTGTGCGATCTTATTTCACGGAGATCATGCGTGCACTAGTGCAATAGGCTGAACGTGGATGAGAGAAGTGGGTATGGTGCGGTCAAAGAACGGGTCTTGCTAGAACTCGGACTGTCGCGAGCTGAGGTCTGGAGGCCCTTTATTGAAACCACCACTTCTCTCAAGGAAAAACACGAGAACCCAAGGCAGGGCATCATACCTGAAAATGATCGGGCGAAGTGTTTTAAATGCAAGGAAGTGGGGCACCTTTCCCGCGAATGTCCCCGGACGAAGACACCTGACGAAGAACTTCTGTTTCACAAGAAAAGGGTAGACGCCGATAATGTCGCTGTTGAGGAAGACTCCAGCCGTGAGCCCGACAAGGTGACGACCGATGTGGGCAAGACCGACGGTAACAACTTGGACCACCAAGGTCAGAAGAGGCCGGACCCATCGGTCCGCGAGGCGCCTCAGATTCTGTTGCAGGCCGAAGGCACGAAGCGGTCGTCAAAGAACAATCGCAGCTGCGTGTCTGTGCAGGCGGACGCTGACGACAGAAATGAGCTGAACGTCTCGCGTGCCTGGAGGACGTCCCAGCGAGCCGAGGATGACCACGACGAGTAGGTGAACGTCGACGACGAGAAAGAACCGAATATCTTGCTTTGGTGGCAGATGTTCTGGCAAGCTGATGACGACCACGGCAAAAACGTGGGTGTCGACAAGGAGTCGGACATCTTGTTAGGGCGGCTGACGTCACAGCGGGCCGGTGAAGAGGTCAGGAAAGCGGGGACAGCGACGAGGACGCCGTCTTCGGGATGAAGCCATCCCAGAATATAGCTATAGGGACGCCGATGAAGACTTGACCACCTGCCAGCCAGCCACGTGTGAGAGAGCTGGGAGTGCAGAAAACGTCG
>JAZHYW010008298.1:0-60000 GCA_037355805.1 Ixodes ricinus
TGTGTTCATCTTTAATCACCCTACAGAAAAGTGAAAAGAAGTTCCTGCGGGGCGCCAATATCTATGAAGATAAAAAAGGAGACAAACCGCATAATGAACGAAACAGAAGGGAATGACTTAACCATAGCAGTAACAACACCAGTAGAGGAAGATGCGAAGGTTTAATAAATAGGTGGTAGTGCAGCGATCAAGCGACTTTTCTCCTATATTTTTAATTTTCTGTAAGTTCAGCTTGTTCCACTAAACATGTACAACCAACTAGCTCAGTCATACTGCTCGTAAGGACGGTAAGTAATATCTGAACATTCGGTATCTTGGTGTCCAAGATTGTGTGACGGCAAACAAGCCAAATAGAAGAAAATGTAATAAGGCAGGCGAGCGGGTTAAAGTTAAACATTTTAAAAGCCAAGACGGAGGCTAAAAAAGGGGACAAAGACAAGATGTCTTGAAAGTCTTGTGTTTGTCCTCTCTTTGTAGCCTCCGTCTTGGTTTATAAATGTGAAACAAACCAGCTTACTATTTTTAAGTAAAATGCCTCCCGTAGAAAGGAATACATATTTAAGTTGATAACAGAAAGGATTTTGTTGTTGGGTGTTTTCATACCAGTTGATACAATGATGGTGGCTATCATATTTTGTATGTTCTTGTAAACTATATGCTATGTGAAAGGGATGTCCTCGCAAGAAGCACTCAGATATATATACAAGGTGTTTCACTTAACGCGCACCAAATAGTGCGTATGAGAATTACGCATGGCACAGAAAAATGGATGATGTAATATTTGGTCTTTGTCGACAGTCAAATTTAGGAAAATGTAAGCTTTTGATATAATCAGAATAATATTACTTTTAGGAATTAATATTTATTGAATAAATTTAAATATATACTTTCAAGCAGAAAAACAGTCGTGGATATTCAAAAACTGCAATATCTACCCACATTATATATGTATATATAAGGCACCCATAACCATTTATGGCGCGCCGAAAAAAACGCAATTTGGACGCGTTTCGAAAGAGATGTGGGGATGGTGGGGCGAGATCTCAGGAGGTCACGCAAGAAAACACAAAGAGAAAGCTGAACTAGGCCAGCATAACTTTTTTCAGCCTACGATAGATCATCACCACTGTACACCCTTAACGGTTCTAGAAACTTTCTCTTTGGAGCCGACGTTGTGTGGCAAAACCCTTATAACAAAGACAAGCTAGCTAAATTTGAGTGAAGGTTTGCTGTTGTTTTTGTCTCAAGAAAATGATGTTACTGAATGTTTTGCCATCACTAGTTAGTTGATGTAAGTCCAAACGATTGAGATTTTAAAAGAAATTAAGGTATGTATTTGTTTAAATATTAACGTGCAATATTTTCACCTATATAAAAAAGTTATGCGCTTCTGCGTCATAACTAAGCTACAAAACTGGATAATCATATTTGTTCTATATATTTGTTAAATGAATTTAATGATGCTCAATTTTATATCGCCGTATTACATAAAGTAGGTAGTTGGTAAATAATATTTGAGAGTGTCTGTGAAACATGTTTATTGGCGTTTTTCCTGCAAGTTAGGCGTAAAAATATTTTATGGTAACTTTAATTACTTTGTTTACATGTTGTATACCTTTCATAAAATAAATATAAAAAATACGACTGCATACATGTTTCGCTGTGAAATTTACGGCTGAGCTTAATGAACCCTGGGCGAATGGGAAATTCATGGCTGTCCTTGGTGAGACCTTGGCCATGTCCACGCCTCGTACTTCGAAATTTTATATCTCCGGAAGAAAACAAGCTACGGCGTTCACGTATAGCTAAATACTCCTCCCAAGAACAAGACATTGGTATTTAGTAGCTACATAAATATATAAAAATATCACCAGGACTATCATTGTATGATCTGACGTAGAAACAACCATCATACCCTTAGTGAGCTCTGAGTAACAAACTTTTTTTTATCTCCAGAATACTGCAGTTAGAATCGTTGTTATAGCACCCACAAACTAGGCGTGTCCTGTAAACATTCCGAAGCAAGAAAATAAACGTCAATGTTTTGACGTCAATGCGTAACTCTAAAAGAACACACTTAGCACTTAGATCACGAAATAGTGAGTACTCAAACTCTGGTGCACATTGTTTAATTTTTTTAATGGGCGCTGTGAAGGAGGCGGTACTTCTGTATTCAGCTTAGCATATATTAAATCGCACTAACTAAACAAATAGTTTAAACTTTTCCTTCTCTCATCTATATGAACACCAATTATTTTTGTCAATGCTCCGAAATAGAACAATGGTTGAAATTAAAGCTATACGAAAATTTTAATTCATTTATATATTACGAACGAAGGCCTCGTGAAGGCTGGGGTTGCGTGTTTTCGCACTATACAGATAAATCCTTAAACTAACTTTAGAGCAGGTTTTACCAAACTAGAAAGAAAAACAAAATAAAACAAACCTTTTTAATTAGGCAACTCAAGTTTTGCTAACAAATATTTCTTCCTACAGGCGTTTTTATTTTTTATTCAGCCCCTATCACAGCCCGCCTTGAAGTCCCGCGAGGTTGTCGCTTTCTATAGAGACATCGGCCCGAAGATCCAGGAACTGCAACTGTCCTTTTTGGCTCTTTATGCACAGTTTAAGCCACTGTCACAGGTCGTAAACACCTCCAACACATTCTTCACTTCACATTCTAGTGCGTCAGCCTGATTACTCAAAATGAGGAAGTCATCCACATATTTTGAACCTGCTAGAGACCCGTAGCTTCTCAGATTTTTGGATGACTTCCTCATTCTGAGTAATCAGGCTGACGCACTAGAATGTGAAGTGAAGGAAGTGTTGGAGGTGTTTGGGACCTGTGACAGTGGCTTAAACTGTACGCATGAGGAGCCAAAAGAGGGACAATTGCAGTTCCTGGATCTTCGGTTAAGTCTCCAGAAGGACCACATTTGCTGGACGTACCAGCCAAGGTCAAAAAAGGCCATCCTCCCGTATAGCTCTGCCCATTCGAAAGTCGTGAAAAGAAGCATTGCCTATATGTGTCTAGAGGCGGCCCTTAACAAATCCTGCAGGGATAGTGCACAAGAAAGTTTCGATAAACAAGTTGCGAGGCTTAGGAGAGCGGGTTTGCCTCGGGGCACTCTGATCGAGGTGGCAAAGAGCCTGGTAAAGAAGATTAAAGGATTAAAGAGGTAGCCCCGTGACAGGAATACGACGAGGCCGGTGTTAATCCTGTATATGCATACACTCACGCATATTCTTAAGAAAGTTTCCCCGCGCTACGATGTGCCTGTGGTGTTCACTGCACCCAATAAGCTGGGACGGCTGTGCCGTAGGATCAACAATCCCATTGTATCGAAAGATCCCTGTGATACCAGGCACCGCACAAAATACACGGAGTGTACTATGGGTGTTGTCTACGAAATTCCAACGTCATGCGGCTCGTCTTATATCGGCCAGACGGGAAGGTGTTTCAATGATCGTGGACGGGAACACGCCGCGGCGACGAAAGCCACTCCATCGGGACATGTTGCCAATCACTGCAGTCGTCGCCCATGTGCCCCGTCATTTGGCGACACCAGGTTTCTGGCTAGATACCCGGGTTTCTAGAGAACTGCATGAGGCCTTCCGAATACAGGCAAAGGGCGAAAAATGCGCAAGTGTCTCGTCCCTTTCCTTATCGGGGAATGAGTATTCCTTCTTGATACGGGGGTTAAACAGAACTTGGAGAGAGTATGTCTTAGTTCGAAGCTATATATAGGATTGTTTTCACAAATAAAAACAGTTGCGGGTGCGCTCTTGTCTGTTTATTTCCTCGTCCATTTATTTTTTTGCGCTTCTTTATGCAATTACCAACCAACTGGGCCAAATTGCTACATTAATGTACAGTGTGGTCCAAGTCACCACGCTCGATCTACAATGGACCATAAAAATCGACACCTGCACGTATCAATCTAAACTTTTTGTCAAAAATGTATTTCACAGGTCGTTTTTTTATATTACAAAGCGTAGTTCTCTTTCTTCAAAAACTAAGGCTAAGAAACTTGCCAGGGCCTACGGCGGGCAGCAACGCAGACGATAGGAGTCCAGTAGCGGGGTGTGTTTGGCGTTCGTACTGATAGATCGCGCAACCTCCTTATCACGACGGCTCCCGACCACTGTGGTTTATTAAATTGAATATAATTTTTCTGAAATGTACCTTTAATTAAAAAATAAATGCGAGCAATAAAAAAAACTTAAAGTTAAAAAAGATGTCTGCATAACGGCGGCACTTTTGCTGCCAACGGATTTCGTCTGCGTGTCGTCTGCTATCTTTCGCGCTGGTCGGCTGCACCTTCAGACGCTGCTACCGACGCCATCTATCAATACGAACGCCAAACACACCCCGCTACTGGACTTGGTCGTCTGGGTCACCGCCCGCCATAGACCCTGGCAAGTCTCTTGGCCCTATTTTTTACTAAAAAGAACAACGCTTTGTAATTTTACAATAAAATCCCGACCTGTGAAATGCGCCTTTGAGGAAACCTTTAGATGGCTACCTGCAGCCGTCGATTTTTGAGGTCCATTTTACGTCGAGCCTGGTGACTTGAACCACCCTATATATTCAAAGCGTGCCAACCTTCCGGTTTGGAGTTCGTAAGAAGTACGACAAAAGCGCGCGAAAAATACAGTAAAGGTGCGTCTGTAGTATACGCGGGATTGGCCAATTAGGTTACGAAAAATACGCGGAAAATATCCATATTAATTCTTTCATAAATATATTCGAGACATGCTGTTTTTCGCTAAGGGTCGGGTAGATGTCTTTCAAGACTGCCACGATGACACAATAGCGGGACAACTTGACTCCACTAGGACTCTTGCTAGGATCCGGGAGAGGTACTACTGGCCTAAACTTCCGAAAACTGTTCACCACTACACCCGATCCTGCCACTAGGGCCAACGAAAAAAGTAACAGCAACAAAGCCGCCAGGACTCCTGCAGCCAATAGCTTCACGTCTACGCTATTACGTTTGGAGAACCGCTGAATAATCGTCGCCACCGATTATCTAACGCGGCGCGCCGAGACCAAGGCGCTTCCTTCGGGAACTGCGGGAGTCCCCAAGTTTTTCATCCAATCCATCGTCCATAGGCACGGCGCTCCCGAGATGATAATTAAAGATCGTGGTTAGTCGTTGATGGCGCAGCTGACCCATGAAATTCTTCATCTCAGGCTACGAATCTGTCGCACCACGCTACCACCCGCAGGCCAACGGGCTGGCGGAGCGACGTGGGACGAGATGTTGCGCTACGTCACGTTCGCCTACAACAATGCCGTTCAAGAGACCACTGGAGTTGCGGCTTTCTAGCTGATACATGGTCTGAAGGTAACGACCAGGGTCGACGTGTTGCTGCCCCACAAGCCAGCTAACAGTGCGAGCGACGACGCCCAAATGGTTGCTCAGCGGGCCGAAGACGTCCGCCAGCTTACTTTACTCCGAGTTCAAGACCAGCAACGTGCGAACCAGGGGTGCCCAACTAAAAATTGAGACGGGCCAAAATTACGTGTATTGCAAACTGTTCGGCCGCAGCTAGCTCGACGTGTTGCACATTTCGGCTGCGGTTTGCGGTCGTAGTCGTGACGGACGTTGTAGTCTTTAGGCACGGAGAGGGACTCGCGACACCCAAGGCAGATGCACCTCAATGCATTCTCAATAAAAATGTACCCGTATGTTCACTAGGGATTGAACTTTCGGCAATCGTGGTCGATTTTCCTCTTCTTTGAAAAGGCATTCAAATTTCAAGAGAAACCAGCTTCTTTCAACGCCCCGGGAACCCATCTGGTATTTTTCCCTTTTTCATTAAACGGTCATTTTTCATGTGGGTGGATGGATGGATGGATGTGAATGGCTATATACCCTTTGTAACTAGCGGTAGATTGCGCCACCAAGCCTAAGTCTAAAAAGACAAACACATCATTCCTCCCGCTCTTCTAAGTCAATTTTCTCCCGCTCACTATCCCAAGAGGAAGGGAGTGGTTGATAGCCTCCTTGGTGAAAGAGGGAAGGGGATCTGTTGAGAGTGCAATGAGTTGTCGTGTTTCGTGCACAGACATCTTGAGACAGAACCACACCATGAACAGGGACTGCTGCACACGCTGTTTTATTCTTGTCAGCGGGATTAGTGGAGAGCGAATATTCGAACAGAAAAATCGTAGTTCCTTCGCCGAAGACTCAGAAAAGTAGGTCAGAGTGTTTCACTCGTGCTTGCCAAGCATGCGGATACTCGGTGGATTGCATGTCATGGTAAGCAACTTTCTGCACTGAGCCGGGCCAAGGGCCGCTAGAGAAGCGCGCGGGCCGTATGCGGCCTGCGGGCCGTTTGTTGTGCACCCTGGTTTAGACACTGGAAGCTGCAACCTGCGTCGCGGGGACGTTCACTTCCAGCCCGGATACAGGATGTGGATGTGGAGATCCATTCTTTCTCCGCGGCCTCAGTGAGAAACTGCTGAAACTGTACTTCAGGCTGTACAAGGTACTCCGTCGACTCGAAGATCTGAACAAGGAGGTGATGCCTGACGGAATAATAACACCATCACGTCGCCCATCACGGCTTGAAGACCTTCACGTCGTGCACTTCAAGTCGTACTACGCTCGATAAGACTGTGAAATGGGGTCCCGTGCTGCGCTTGAGTGGACTGTGTTTTACCAGCCTCCGGACTTTCCTACTCTATTGTTTGTATTTCTCTGTATTGTTTCCTTGCACGTTGCGTCGAGACAATGCTCTTTTTATAAAGGAAGTAATGCTACGCGCGTCTATGAGCAAGCTTGCCCGCGGTACGAATGGTTATCGTGCTTGGCTCCCACGCAAAGAGCCGAGGTTCGATGCTTGGGAGTGGACGCACCTTTTTGTTGTTATTTCTGTAAATTACGCGTTGTGGTATATTCGAGAACCCTGATGCTTGTTTTATGTCCGGATATTCTATCCGCCGAACCGTCTACGCCGATTGTTCCAGAGGCCCACGCGTGTACACAAGGGGCTCTGCGTGGCGAGCCGGAGTCAGTCTTGCCCCAGCGCTCGATCCTGCTGCTACGCCGCCACCGACGCCTTCAACGCCTGCCTTCTTGTATTTCGTTTAAAGCACAAGTTCGTCCCATCAAATGTTTATTGTCGTTCAGTGATTTGTCGACTTGTCATGTATCACTCGTGACAATATTTCTCCCGACGCCCCTTCTCCTTCGCCATTTCTAGGATAGGTCCAGCTCCAACTTGGGTGACGAAAAAACGTAAAAAACAGAGATAGAAGAAACAGAAAGAGATTGAGATACTGCTTGACTTTCAACTATGAATTTAATGCTTCTTCCTCTTATCGAACCTTAACTCTTTGCGTCTTCTTTCTTCTCATCCTGAGAGCTCCATACAGTCCCATGCAATTCAAGGATGAAATTAAATTACATTACATGAGATGAGAGCCACATACATTCGACATACAATTCCAGATTAAAAACCTTACTTCAGAAGGACGTGACGCACCGCAAGTATTGTCTTTCTTTTGTGGTGAGCTTGATAGAAGTCACGCTGAAGCATATTTCTTGTATTTTCGTCAATCGCCATAATCTCCAGCCTGTCACGTGTGTACGGTTTGTTTTGTTTGTTGCGAGGATGATGTCGCTGCTGATGGCTGCGCAGCATTTACAGTTGCGACAATGAACCGGTAGATGTCCTGCTGTAGCTCCACTGGGAGATGCTGCATGATCACGTGTCCTATCATTAATACATCTTTCAGTCTGGCTTATGTAGCAGTTGCCACATGATAGGGGATGTTATAAAAAAACTGTGTCACGCGGGCCTATTGTGTCCTGTGAGAGATGTTTCAAATTTTCTTTGGTAGGTGTTGCAGTTACGATGCTTCCAGAAAAACTGCTAAGAATTGGTATTCATGCATTCATGTTGATAGCACCATAAAGTTTTTGGACCTCTGCACTGGAATTTAATGAAATACACGTATGTTGGAAACATGAACTAAGGTCAAGCAAAGGCTTCTTTCTTTAGCATCCGGACATTTCAAAAACTGCAAAACAAAATGTTGCTAATACCGCTCTTGTATGGGCCTTAAACATATTCTGTAATCATTATATTGGGCAAAGTTTTAAACGCAAATTTTCCGACTACGTGATTCTGGGTATCCAGGATAGCTAGGTTCGACTTTTGAGAAAAGGTACATGGAAGTGACGTAATGGAAAGGAGGAACGTATCCTAGCAACACTCACGTGGCGGCTCCGCCCGCTTTGACGCCGCTACGTCATCGCAAACTTGACACCTGTCACCCGTTTGAGCGACGTCCGGAGCCAACCGCCGACGAGCGGAAGGAGCTACGCATTCCCTGAAGCGTCCCTATGCGCGGGATTACGGGGTAGGATTTACTACGACGCGGGGAGCAGTTCCTGCGTTTAGTGAAGGAACGGCAACCAATCCTGTGCGTCGCTGGCCGTCGCATCTGTTCTAGTACAGGTAAAAGTATTGAAAAACAATAAAAACCTGTTGGGCGTTGTTAAAACAAACCGCTTTTTTGTGTCCTTTTGCAATACATCTAAGAGTTATTTGGAGAGAAAGTTGTTTCAATATTGCAATGAATGCGGGATGCGCGCTTCGCGCCTTCTTTAAAGCAACATGTCGGAGCAAGCCAGAATCGCGGGGTTGATGGCTGCACATAAAGAGCTCCCGTTACCAGCGTTTTGCGGTCCCGGCGCGTAATGAAGACGCGGAAGCAAGCAGACGACCTGGACAAAGACGCCTGCTTGCTCTGTTGAACCCAAGAAACATTCGGTTGATATGACTTACCCTGAGACAGGGAAGAAACAAGATACGTAAAAGGGACGGTCAACGCACAGCGTATCCAAAAACAGCTGTGTGTTCGGAGACGCGCCTTTCTTTTCCTTCCCTGTCTCAGGTCAAGGTATGTCCACTTTTCACGAGCTCGCCTGCGCGCTCACCTTTTTGAGACCTACAGTGTAGTCATAACTTGCAACAGCAACTACTTTCATCTTGTCTGGAATACCTCAGTAACAAACTTCGCCACGTCTTTTTTGTATATGCTGTAAACGACTGAATTTTCGCGAATCGCCTACAATTCGCAAAAAATAGGTCCCGCGAACAATTCCGGTAAGATGTCAACACATTGGAATCTATATTGAGATCCCACCGCGTCGCGGAAATTAGAACCCGCGAATTATTCCAAAACTTCAGCTTTGAACTAAATCGCGAAATATTCAGCCCGCGAAAAATAGGTCGTTTACAGTGTATTATTGTCTAGCTGCATTTAATCTTGTCCCGAATATGGCAGGCCTTCGTGTATATTAATAGATGTGTTACGAAATACAACCTAGAGGTAGTGTGCTGCAAAACGTGTTCAAATAAGAGATACATTTTTGACATAACATGTGATTTAAGAATGTCCAAGTGTTTAGGTTGTGCTATGCTAGTCAGTGTTCATTTTTACTTTCGAGAATGAAATATTGCATCACATGTTTTCATATCATTTTACTTTTTCAAGTTACGGTTTTGCATTCTAAAAATAAAGCACTTTCAAAAATAAACTAGCTGTGCAACATACCATAAACCCTGATACTCTACGTAAAAAAGGACACATACACCGAAAGGTCTCAAACAGCTGAAATTTTTATTTTCCAAAAAGTGCTTAAATAGGCACCGTGACAAAAAGTAAGGGAGAGAGAAACCTGGAATGTCTTGAGAGATCCTAACTGACACAAATCCCAATACTAACATCAAGAGGCACACCTGAGTGATGTACAGTTATAATACAGAAGGTAATAACGGGATGCTTAAAACCACAGGGGAAATGAAACAATACCCAAAATGGCAATATCCCTGGTTTAATCAACACTATACAGGTCTACAGATGGTCTAAAGTATTTTTCGGCTCTTTGCAGGGGAAAGTAAGGTGACCTTTGTCGGTTTGGTAAAACTGCAAGCCTTCTCGGTCATTATCCCACGCATTTCATGCCTTCTGCTCATAAAATGGAAAGGCTATCGATATCACCGCCATGCACTCAATACATAATCCGGGGGCAGTACCGTCCGTCTCTGAACACAGCACATGGAATACCTGTGCACAGGTCCATCATGTTCCTCGACCTCACACTGGAATTTAAAGATATAAACTAATGTTGCAAGTATGAACCAAGGTCGTGCAAAGGATTTCTTTCGTTTGCATCTGGACATTCCAAAACTATAAAACGCAGTGTTTCCTATGTTACTCTTGTATCGGCCTCGAAGAAATATTGTCACCAGAATAATGGGCGAAGTTTTGAAAAGTAATTTTTCTGCCTACGTGATTCTGGGTATCCGATTGGTTTCCTGGGATGCACATCTGAAAACATCTGCACCAAACTGTAACACAAATCAGCTGACACAGATATGGAAGAGAGAAGACAAGAACTAAGCAAAAAATTTTAGTACCTATACATTCATGGCATAACCCATAAATTAAAAGGAAGTAGCTGCGAGGCAGGGCAATAAGGTTGTGTGCTCTGCTCCAAACAAGGCGTATTGTTTGGAGAAAGGTATCAAATGCAGGCGAGCTGGTGAATGACATCCAAAGTAACCCTGAGACGTAGGAACAATAAAAAAACGGACAGAACAATGAAGTCTTTAACACAGCTTAAAATTTATTGAACAACCATTGCCTTATATACATGTCCCAGACCTCTTTCACAATTCAAACGACCTCCTCGCCCACTACACAGTGTACCCTGACAAGACAAGACAAAGTAAATTACAACTTCAACCAGAAGAAAATGTGCAACATTTCTTACAAGACATAATATGCCCCGTGTGACACAGGGGTTGTTTATCACATTCCCCTATCACATGGCAAATGTCACATCGGTCAATGTCACATCGGTGATAGGACACGAAAGCATGCCGCATCTGTCAAGGGAACTACAGCAGGTCATTGCCGCACCTGTAAATGCAGTGTTGTGTTCAGCAGCATCACCATTCTTGCAAGAAACAAAAGCCTGTATGCACGAGAAATGCGAAAACATTTAAAACAATGGCCATCGAAGGAAACAAAGCAGCATGCGTCAGCGTGCCTTCCATCAAACTCGACAAGAAAAGCAATAGTGTTTGGAATGTTTTACGTCCTGCTGAAATGCGGGTCGTTTCAAACTAATTTGTATCTATAGCTCTCAGAATAAAGAACAAAAAGAAGCAGATAGCTGAGGCACATGAAGAGGAAGAAGTATTAAACCATAGTTGGTAGTCCAGCGATATGTTTTTCTCTCAAGTTCAAGCTGGCCCTAGCCATGGTGGCTGTGTGATGAACTGTGCAAGGTGTTGGAGCTGAGGAGACTGCATAGCTTATGGACGGCCATGACTGCAGAGCAGCGAGTGAAGTGTGCACTTGACGGCTTTCACGGGGAGGGCTTCACTGACGGCAAGGGAACAGACGGGTCCTTGGTGGTCGAGACCTTTATCGTGGTGGCGAGCGGCTCCCCGTTGCCAGTGGCGTCCGTGCTGGGCATCACCGTGGCGAGGGCGGTAGGGGCACCCCGACGGTGTCCTTTGGGCGGGACCACCTTCCTGGCGACATCCCTCATGGGTGGGACTGCCATCCTGGCGTGTGCGGCACTGCGCAGGGGCACGGCTGCAGCGGGTCTCGAACCGGGCGACAAGGCGTTGCCTCAAAGCCCTGTCCGAGAGGCCGACCGGAAGGTTAGCAGGAGCCAGCCTCTCGCCACCAGACACTGACCCCTCTGAGCTCGGCTCGGACTCCAACTCTGACTTTTCAAGGTCGGAACCCGACTCGGGTTTTGGCTCGCTCAATGCAAGGCAGGCGTTGTGCAGCACTGCACGTGCCGTCATAATGGTGGTGGTGGCTATTGATGGATGGTAATGCAGAGTCCAGTGCCTTTGCAGACACCAGAACCTGTTTTTCAACAGCCCACTGCAGCGCTCCACAACGGACCTGATCGAGGAATGTGCCTTACTAGACCGGCAGCAAGCAAATGGAGGTCACGTGGATCCCAGGGACAGGGGTGATGAACCAAGACTCCAAGCCAAAGTCGCCTGCACGTTTAGAGGACGGAACCTATTATAATCTGTTCTCTTTAAAATTGACGGCAAGAAAGCAGCGAAAAGAGGTGATTGCAACTTTGTGTTTTCCTGGTACTATGCTCCTTTGGATAGTATTTACAAAGATGTGCCAGAGGTATAGACACAGAGCCTGCACAGTTGATGTTTGGTACAGCACATTTTCTGTGGAACTGTGGATTTCAAGGGGTACACAGCCACCGTATGCAAGAGGAATGAAACGAGCACGCTCACCGAGGAGGAGCTTGTGGTCGTCTACCAGCCGCCCTTGCTTGATGTTGCCGCAGAGCCAAGAGAAGCATTACACAAAGGAGTCGTGCACCGACCCAGGGCACCGTGGCTCCATGCATCTTACCCGGCATTCGGCGTCACGCATCTGGAAGTGTGAGAGAGATACCGACATGAATTTACCTGAATGTTCCACTCATGGTTCACAAAGCAGTCTCAATTCCAGAACCTTCCAAGTTCTTTTGACACTATTAACATGATTGCAACACACCTTCATGGACGCAAGATATGATG
Organism: Ixodes ricinus; assembly: GCA_037355805.1. Lineage (NCBI taxonomy): Eukaryota > Metazoa > Arthropoda > Arachnida > Ixodida > Ixodidae > Ixodes > Ixodes ricinus. Next base: position 12,601 of record JAZHYW010008298.1, read on the forward strand.
ACATGCAACCACTTCTTTCAAACAAAAATAATGTGGCAGGCGGGAGGATGCACGTTTTAAAAGTCACGACATACTACATTGAGCACACGCTCGTGCAGTCGGAGCACAGGGGCGGATTCAGAGGGGTGGTCCGGATGTCCTGACCCCCCTCTTGAATTCTACATGTGTAAAAATTTAGGGCGTGGAAACGAGGGGGGGGGGGTATTTAAACATACGCTGACCAAAAACCTGACCCCCTCCCTTCTAGAAATACCTGCGTCCGCCCCTGGCGGAGCACACAAGCCCGCACCTCTCATTTATAAAATGGCATATCCACACCGTACCGGCGTTACGCTGTATTCTTTTTGACACACATGGAACTGATTTTGAGTACGTAATTCGAGCGTACTTACCACCATCACGTTGAGGGCGTAGAAATGCTTGCGGCACAGTACACCGCCTTCGTGGCGGTGGGATCGTTCTTGGACGGACCGACGATGGCGATCATCGTTTCGTTCACGCAACCGATGACGCCGAATATCCTACCGAGCGGCCCGAGGCCCGTCTCCACGTCGTACCTCTCGCTCGGCGTCTCGGGGAAGCGGAGCCAGCAGCGCCGGACCCCGACACGACGCACATAGCGACGGACGCGACGCGGACAGAGACGCCGACTGTCTTCAGTCCCGCGCTACGTGCTCGTCGCTCGCCACCGAACTTTGGAAGCACTCCGTGTCGTAGAAACGAAGTGTACAACACTTGAAGCTCCACAGTCGGGAACGTCCACGAGCTTCGTTTTGCAGTCTCTCCACCTCCGGCTCCTCGCGCCAACGTTGTCTCGCGCTGCCGGCGCTGCGTCGCACGCTTGCAATCCTCCGGGAGCTCGAATGCTGCGCGGTGCTGCCGGTGAGTCTTCCCGGCGAAAACAATAACTAAATTAGTTGAAAAGTGGCACAATAGCCCGACGACGATGCGGTTTGGAAAATATGACCAACGAAAGACACCTTCTCAGGAGCTAGTACCTTTTGAAACGTACTCAGTACAAAACGAAACGTCACTTTGTTGTCACGTCCGGTAGCCGACTCCGCCCAGTTTTGCCGACTCCGCCCACATTTTTCTAGGGAAATTACGTCAGTTTTGCTTCCAACCAATCAGACGTGAAGACGTCACTTCCGTGTACTTTTAAAAGGAACATGTACAATGTCGAACCTAGCCTTCCAGTTGACCCTTTTCGAAAATCGCAAAGGCCTGCGCGAGCCGCGCGATGAATAATGGGAAACCTCGGTACGCCCCTCCTCCCGCTACCACGTGACCACGGGGCATACACGAGCAGGCGCAGGTTACCACGGCAACAACGTTTGAGCAGCCGAGTCGGGCGAGCGACGAGCCAACGGCTGCCCCTTCTCATCCCTCTCTTTTGTACCGGCTCTGTTGTCCGCTGCACAACGCTTTGTCGAACCTGGTAGAAACCTGCCGCTGTCGCGGTGCAAGCTCAAATGGATTCGGTGACACTTCAATACGTGAAGGAAAGTTACGACGAATAACGTATTCAAATAAGTTCACCTGTCGCGATGCCCTTACTCTGCCACAGATACGGTACACCGCCAACGACGTACGACTCATCGTATGGGTGGAGTGGCGGATGGCTGCAACGGCTGCTGGCGGTAGCTGCCGGGAGGCGCGCGCAGTCGCGGAGGCGCAACGAGAAAGCGCGTGATCTGTATCGAGGGTTCCCGAAATCTCCCAGCCGTCGTGGCGCTGTACGTTTTGCAACAGGTCTATTGGTCACCTGTTGTGCGTGTGTGAAAACATCTGCGCAAAACTGAAGAACAAATCAGCTGATACAGACGGAAGAGGGACGACAAAAACTCAACAAAAAATTTCAGTAGTACCCTACATCCATGGGATTAAGATAGCCGCAAGGCAGGGCATTAAGGTTGTGTGCTTTGCTCCAAACGAAGGGTTTTCATGTCCCGCAAAGTAAACCGCAAATCCAACCAAAGGAAGATTTGCAACATCTCTCACAGGACACAATATGCCCTGAGTGAAAAAACAATTTTTTTATAACATCTTTTATTATGTGGCAAGTGCTACATAGGCCAGACTGGCAGTTGTTTCAACGATAGAACACGTGAATGCATCATGTCTCAATTGAACTACAGGGCATTTTCAGATAAGTTTCGCCGACCCTGTCCGGTGATCATTTTTAATTTTTACTACAAAAATATATTTTGTAGACTCAATTCCACTAGTACAAAACCGAAACTTTTCCTTTTTGCGTAAATAAAAATGTTTGCTTTTGCCGGTGTCACAGGTTGGGAATAGTAAAAGATCCAATGCAAACGCATTTATAATTTGTGATAGGACCGCTGACCGGACGATAGGTCCACGCCCTGGTGACGGGCTCATGGTGAGAGGAGAAGGAACAACACAGACCCCTTCTTTTCAACCACAAGATGGTTTACTGAAAAGAATCTGATTGACAAAAACCAAAACAATCAAAACTCCGCACCCACACCAAGGCACAACGGACCGCCCCACAGAGGAAACGCTCACGCGCAACTTATACGATACTATGTAAACATGAAAACACACCGCTCATCCAAAGAACGTTTTCGGCAATTAAATTCTTGCACTCGAAAGAAGGAGAAAAGAACAATTAAAAGGGGGATAAACTATAAAAAGTGATATAGGGGTGAGTGGCGCGAACCTGAGTCCGGTGGGTGATGGGGGTGACGCGGCCTCTTGCGATGATGACCGAAACCGGGAGGTCGATGTGAACTTAGGTGCTGTCGGCGTTGCTCCTCGGCACAGGCACTCACCAAAGAACGCACACACACTTGGGCGCTCAAAGCAGCGCTTGAACCATGGAGCCCAGACTCCTCCCGCGCTCAGCCTTTCGTCTCTACCGCAGTCCCTCCCAAACTTCGCGTTGCGTTCACGCCCGGCCAAGTCTTCGCGCACACTGCTTCGATTCGGCTCGGAACCTGGCCCAGGTTCTCACTTTTCGAATTCTAGCGGCAGACCCCACTCTCCCTGGCCCAATAAAAACAAGGAATTGTCTTTCTGCAGTTGCAACAACAAAATACATATGAAAACACATCGTCACACTGGCAAGCCCCGCAGTGAGTTTGACCCAGCTAACCAGAAAGCGCACCCCCACTCGAACATCCGGAAGCTCTTCCCAACATTCCGGGAAACGAGACGGCCCATCGGTGCAAAGTAAGAACCTCGGGAGAAACGTCTTGGGACGAGGGGGCCAGAGGTGTCATAACACATAAAGCGGGCGAGGCCCGAACCCTCCCGCTCAACGCGCCGGGCCAACGGGATGGACGGCAAGAACAAAATTGACCGCATCTCCACGGAGTGAATGATATTGGTTGGGGCGAAGCTCTGGTGGGGCTTGTCAGCGTAGACGCTGAGCCGCAGCATGCCGAGCCTTTCGTTCGTTTTCATCCATGTCAGAAAGAGAATGTGTGCATGGAACGTGGTTATATACGCATTTGAGCATTTGACCGCAGCGCTTTCTTGTCTATAAACGTTGAGCCAATGCATGCAAAGTTTAACGCGATTATATACGCATTTGACTCGCAGCGCCCTCTCCTGTATAGACGTTGAGCAGCTACATGCAACGTTTCATCCATGACAGAAACACCAGCTCTTGAGTTACTACCACATCTCAGAGCCCCCTACTCGTCCTGTCGCTGCTGCAAACAGATTTCAACATTTTTTTTCATCTAGTTTTTTCATCTTTGTTTCTTTTTTTCTTTTTTTTGCCCTACACGAGCACGTGGGCTCACGAGCTCCATAATTTTTTATCATTTTTTCCTTTTTTTTTTGCCCTACACGAGCACGTGAGCATGTGCTCACGTGCTCGTGAGCACGTGATGTCACGAGCAGAAGCACCAGCATCCGACGCTGGCCTACGCCGGACGGCGGACGGACATACGAACATGGCTAGTCCCACTGATCTCATTGTAGTAGGCTGGATCGCGGACCACGGCACGATAGTCGCTCACCGGCGGCCATTGATTGACACCAGCCAATGCATGGGAGTCTATGGGAAGAACGAGAAAAAGTGCCGTTTCCCCATTTCTAGCTGTCGTCGGCACTGAAACTTTTTGGAGGCTTTTCGATAAGCCCGTCAAATAGCTTGCGTACAAACGTTAAAACTGACAGCCCTCGCAGTTCTTATAAATAAATATTTTGTGGTCGAGAGTGACTCCACTCTAATGCAGCTCAATGAAGCAGAGTTACCTAGAGTTACCGCGGAGTCGGTGGCGGTTTCGTTGAGTTGGGTTTAGCAGACGACAAGCTCGAAGGCTTTGCTACGCGGAATTCGCTCGCTCCCGGAAAGCCGCTGTCTAAATGGAACTTCTTTGTCGTCATCAACTTATGGGCTTCCCCGAGGACGGCCTCATTGACGGCAGTTCCATTGTTTACTCCACTACGAGAGCAAGCTCGCCAGCTCGGCCGTATGTGCTCCGGTACGTATGATTTTTTTAATCGGCGTTCAGAACGTTTGACAAATACCGATTCGATCTCCAAACGCCCGACATAAAGATCGCAGCGCACCATAAAAATACTCGCCTCCGAGCACAGCGTACATGCTTCAATATTCTTACTTTTTGGGTTTCTCCCATAGACTTGCATGTACTGCTCTGGGTGTCATAGCAATGGCCGCCGGTGGCGACACCGACGGGCTCCCGATCCGCGATCCAGCCTACTAAAATAGAGATCCAGTGGCTCACGTACTCGTGAGCGCGTGATCGCACGAGCAGAAGCACGGACACCCGACGCCGGCCTACGCCGGATGGCGGAGCGGACATGGGCCGAATATGCGGCTGGCCCTAAAGTGTAAGACCTACACGACGGACCAAATTGCTGCTGCGAGATCACGCGGGCCGCATCACGTGACGCCTACGTCGCCAGTCTTCGATGTTCAGTCCGCTTGGTCCGCGGCCCGCGCTTCTGAGAAATGCCAAGCTGACTTTTCTCGCCCGGATCTTGGCGGCGGCCCGCGGCGTTTTTAGTATAATTGAAGCGCTAAGTCTGGCAACAAGCTGAGCTCTTGTTGTTCTGGTTGAATCCAACCAAGTCGTTTTCTTTTGGCGCCAACTGTTGAAGACGAAGAAGACGAACCCTTTGTTGTGCGGCGAAAAAAAGTTGACTATGCAGACCAAGATCTTTCCTGCGCATCCAGGGCTTCGTCCAGCATGCCCTTTTTCGGTTCCGCTTCCCAGGCTGCGGTCCCACGGCAGCCATCTTGCGACAAGGCGTTGGGTTCAACCAATAGATGGCGACACGCCCTGCTGCGGTGAAACATTGGCTCACGGTGGATGGCATGAGCACCATCACGTTCTCCCTCGTGGCATTGCTGGCGCCGCTGCTGGCTGTGCTCAGCTGGCTCAAGTAGCGTGGCCCAGCAAATGGATGTATGCGAGAATGCTCAGGCTGGGTATAAATTGCTCTCTGATATAGGTACGATGGGTTCGGCGGTTGTAACGGGCTTGTGCAATCAATCTTACCAAGAAGGAATCAAATGTTGATTGACGATGTCAATATCTCTATCAATGAAAACTTCTTCTGCGGAATGCACGCTCAGTAGACTCAGTCTTCCGAGACAACAGTTGAAGTGGACGTCTAGTAAACTGGTTCGCGATTTTGGTACTTACCTCACCATTTTAATGACGACTGAAAAATGACGTCACGAAATATTGTGTTTCACGGGATCCGGAAGATGTTGTAAAGGTTGTTACATTATAGTTCCGAGAAAGACAAACGCCGTTGCAATATTTTCGGAAAGTACCAACACACATATTGTTGTAAGTGACAGGCTTAGAGAGTATGATGAAACCATCAGAATAAATAGGAAGACGTTTATTTGCAATGAAGGCGCTATGAATGAACGGCGTTTAGCAACGGCAATTTACTAGGGATGGGCGAATATTCGGTTATTACGAATAGCCAATCGAATTCTGTTCTATTCGGTATCTCAGCTTCGAATCGAATTTAAGTATTCGAGAAAATCAGAGATTATTCGTCAAAATCGAATTATTCTGACAAAATCGAATATTCGACCTTTTTAGCCACAGTCAGACCCGACTATATCGAGCCCGTTTACATCGAATTATTCCTTATATCGACAATGTTTGTGCACAGTAATGCTACAGTGATAATATAGAGCAAAACTATGGTTACATCGAACAAAAAATAGCAGCCGCTGCCATAATGCAGATCAGACTGCCAAGCAGCGCTATTTTGCTTCTGCAAGCTGGCTTTCCCCCAACGCGAGCGGCCGCATTGGGGAAAACCAGCTCCACGCCGGCTTTGTTTTTTTCGGGCGGCCCGTCGATTGCTCGAAGAAAGAAAAATATCTTTTGCGGAGAGAGGCGCTCCGTGCGTCTCCCTCTCCCGCCCTGTCCGCACAAAGAGAATTTTTTTTCCCGGTGGTTGGACGCGGCCGCCCGGAAGAAGAGCAGCTTGCTCTGCTAGCTGGCTTTCCAACGCAGCCGCCGGTCGTTGGGGAAAGCTCAACTTTGCAGAGCAAAACGGCGCTTTGCAGGAGAAAATGGTCCTGCTCGGACGTACCTGGTGCTCTGAGCTAGTTCGCGCTATGCGCGATTATAAAGCGCGGCCTCAGCATTTTGGAGTCCGTCGATAGCGTAGAAAAACATCGTTATCGCGGATGCAATGAAGAAAAAGCAGCAAGAAGATGCAAGACTACTTCATTGTGTAATATTTCAGCAGAATGTAATTTTTGAGAGTCAAATTTCATTAAAACTTTTATATCGAATTACCCGCTATACCGAACTGATAGACGTTTTATGAGTTCGATATTAACGTGTTTGACTTACTCTGACTGGATTTCCGGCCAGGTGGTCAAGCCTGACCATTTTGGACCATTTAATGCTCTCGAACTCAATACACTTGAAATTAACAATTACAGTGTATTTCTAATACCAAATAATGGCAAATATAAAACTATAGTTTAAACATATCCTAGGTATTTGTTGCTTGTACTATTCGAACTACTCGATTCGAAATTATTCGGCCAAAATCACTATTCGCTTCGAATTCGATTCGATCCAAAATCCTCTATTCGCCCATGCCTACAATTTACGAGCGTTCGGGAATTTATAAGTTCACGTGATTGCTAACTATGGACATGCGGACAATGAAGACCTGTTTTGTCGGGAGATGGTGTTGCGGTGATGATCTGATATCGGACGACTCATGGCAGACGAACAAGCAAGTTTCTTCTCAGCGAATGGTAAGCGTCCAGTGTCAAGCACGGCACGTGGCTACCGACGTTGTCGACGTTTCGAACACTTACCGCCTTCGACAAAAGTCCTGGCACCTGGGCTAACATTCTGGAAAGACTCGAAGTCTTCCTTGAGTCCAACGCCATCATGAACTGTAACTGAAAACGATCCACTATTCACAGTCCGTGGGTGGCGAAACGTATCCGCATCTGCGGAGTCATGGTCGATGCGTACTCTAAGTGGTTGGAAGTTTACACGATGCCTGCCACGACCGTCCAAATGCGTCATTGACGTTCTACGCTCTCTTTTGCCTACTTTTGCCCTACCGAAAATACTTTTCTCTGATAACGCACCAAATTTTGGTTCAAATAAAATAAACAAGTTTTTGAAAAAAAAATGAAAGCCGCTTACAACTCCCTGTAACGCCGAATTGGAGCGCAGCTCTTGAGGAGGAGGGGTAGGGAAGGGTACTGAGGGGAGGGTATACCCCTCCTTTCTCCTCCTCCCCTCACGGGGGTCACGTGACCTCGGTGGGGGGGGGGAGTTCACGTGACCTAGGGAGTCACGTGACCTGGGGGTCAGTCACGTGACCTCACGGTTACGCCGACGCCGACGGCGACGCCTACGCCGCTCAAGCTGGAAACGAGTGCCTAAGTGCTGCGCTCTAAAAAAAAACGGCATCAGGCATCACATAAGTGCATCATACCATCCGGCAACTAACGGGCAAGCAGAACAGATGGTGTGCGAAGCGAAGAAAGCCCTCTTGAAGCTTACGGAAGAAGCAGTTCAGTGAAGAATCGCCAGGTTCTTGTTCCAGCAGCACGCGACGTTCTCATCTTACACGGTAACAACACCCGCCGAAGCAATGTACGGCGGACGAAGAGCCACACCCCTCGATCTCATGATACTATAGCCTATGAACGAAGTTCGAGATATTCCCAGATCGGGAGTAATGGCAGTTTATTCGGTCGGACAACTCGTCTACGTGAGGAATTTCGGCGGAAGTCGGGCCTTCCATGTAAAACTTGAGTAGAAAAGGCTCTATGTTGGTTGACCAGAAGGTGTCATTCCTCTGTATACGTTGGATATCAATGCCCTTGAGTGTAAATATAACTAAATCACAAAACTCTTTTTGTGTATTGTGTAACTGCCCTTGTATTTGGTAGTAGAAGCTATGGTGGTGATTTGGACCTTTCACACCAGGCTCATTTTTCTTATTTTTCGTTTCATACTCCTTTGCGGTTTAAGTAGGCTTCAGGAATATTTTGGAACGGGGACACTTTACGTCAACGAGGTCATTTGTTCCAAGTAGTCAATCAGGGAATGCTGCTAGAAATCCGTCCCTCATATTAACGAATAAGCCGCACTTCTGCACAGTGCAGTTTTCCTGTTCCACGACAGTTGTAAAGCAGCATCCTCATTGATTCTACCATATTCTGTTGCGGGTGAAGAAAGGTCTTTGGGTACACGATACTAGAAACAAGTCTGGCACTGTAGGTTGTGGTTCGACACCCACTAATATCGTTGTTTTTATAGAGCCTCATCATTTAATCATTACCTCGTCACCTCAAATTGCTCTTCATCAACAGTAAGTACAATAGGCTACCGCCATATTACAATCCAAGAATTGAAAAATTGAGTCGTTCAATCCTTCAATATGTTTATTATTTATATAATGTTATTACGTTACTTTACCTCGAGACGATCGACGTCCATCGTCGATCTTCAAATACTTATATAAGGGGGGGGGGGGGGGGCGATCGGTGGCCCTAGTGCATGTCTAGCGCACACCAGCTGGGAGCACGTGGAGCGAAAGCTCGCGCTGCAGAACCCACTCCGCCCCTGCCCGTTTCGATCTGGAAGAGCATCATACCGGCGTGCGGTCGTGTATCACTACTGCGTGGTGCACGTTAAAGATTCAGGTTTGCGGTTGTACCGCACTGGCTAAATTGCTCATCTACACTACACCTGATACACCAGACGCCCAGGCAGACTAACTTCCGGCTGTGTAAACATACACACAACAATTTGCAATTAGACGCACAATCACAAAGAACACAGCGTGCCGCCTCTTTTCTTTGGACCGTCTTTTTTTAACCAGCGCTAGCTCGCGCGTTCTCTCTTTTGAGATGGTTAGAACTAACGTTGATTAGAACAGTCGCACATAAAACCCGCGTTTCTCCTACCCGGCCGCTTCCTCCTCTCATTATGTGTAGGTGGTTAAAACTAAATAAGCTATAATAATGGTGTATTATTCAAATTTAGTTTCAGTTTCAGTCAGGGGAAAGGAGGTTCGCGGCAAGTAGGGCCAATAAATGAGCTGCGCTTAGAGTATCGGCACTTTCTTCCCCGACAGTGTTGTGGGTGCCGCCATTTTGGTGCTTGTGCAGAGCAGGCACAACTGCCGATCGTCATGATTCAAAATTGCGACTTCCTCAGCATTAGATTCGGTGTTAGGAAGCTCATGTAATATTGCTTTGCTTTGTCGCAAACTGTTTAAAATGGAGGACGGAAAAGCGTTTCTTGTGATTTCAGATACAGCTTCAAATATCTGGCAACCATGATTTTAAGCCACAATATGGCCAAGTGTCGCTACTCTGAAGCGTAGCTTATTTAATGACACTATTCATGCCCTTGTTCAAGAAGCTTGTAATACCTGGAGGGGCCATGACGTGAGCCCCGTGGATTCCACAAGCCACTACCTTTTGACACCTGCCTCTTCCTCATTGTTCCCGCTAGTGCCAGTAAATTAGCTACGCTTCAGAGTAACGACACTTGGCCATATTGTGGCTTAAAATCATGGTTGCCAGTTATCTGAAGCTTTATCTAAAATCACAGGAAACGCTTTTCCGTCCTCCACGAATGTTTAAACAACCCGCGACAGAGCATAGCAATATTGCATCAGCTTCCTAGCACCGCATCTAATGCAGAGGAAGTCGCACTTTTGGATCATGACGATCGGCAGTTGCGTTTGCTCTGCACAAGACCCAAAATGGCGGCGCCCAAAACAATTTTGGGGAACGGAGTGCCGATACTTTAAGCGCAGCTCATTTAGTGACTCTAGGCATGAAGTGAACTCGGGTGTATTCTTCCCTCTTCGTCTTTATCGTTTATTGATTTCAATTATATCGAATAATGAACACTTTATATCACGCTACGCTTGTGTAATTATTTGTCTTAGATTTATTAACCTGACCCAGTACTTAAACCGTTCATTTATCGATAGTAAATCTTCAAATATATTTTCTAAATGTGAAGGTAAAACGACACGGAGATTGATGATGATACAGACGCCAACGCCGCCCTCGAAAATTTTTTGAACTTAGAAATCAGCAGTTTTGTCTGCCATCCGCCAGGTAGCGCAACAAAACGCCCAAACAGTTTTTAATTGTTTTTAAAATTAGCTAAGCTCTACAACTATCAAGAAACCAAAGCAAGATCATTGGGAAAATCTAATACATCGCAATGTATATCTATTCCATACAATAAATGTTATTAGATGCCAATAAATCTGTTTGATGTCCAAAAAAGATGTGCGTGAAAAACAGGTAAGTTTGAAGGGCTCCTGGAGCGTTATGACTTTGAAAATAAAAAAAGCCACCGTCCACCTCTTGGGCAACTATTGTAGTTCTAAATGTTATAAAAGATTTTACCATAGTTTAATTATTTACTCAGCGGCATTTGAATTACCATGACTCGAAGCACAAAAAAGTGCTACGTTTGATATAAAATATCTCAACAAAAAATTTTACACAACATTAAATTTTTTTTGCATATTACCAATTATAAGCTCTACATCTGTAGCTAATTTCATTGCCCTAGCGCTTGTCATTAAAAACATATTTGTGCTGAAAAATGTCAATTTTAGGGCAATATTTGGAGAGCTGAAAAAAACAAAGTAGTGCAAATACCAAAAAAGTATACCGTTACGTTCTGCTCCGACGTCATCTTAACAAAACTGCTCTATTGGAACCGTGTTATCTTTAATAGATTCTTCATGAAACATGAACCAGCGGAGCAAGTGAGGGTCCGCGCCATCATATTCGCAACGCTACAAATGCGCATGAACAATATAAACCAATACATACATAATATCAAATGAAAGAGGATTGCATTGCCTTTCGAATGACATCAATCCCACAAAACAGTATTTAAAAGGAGATGAGTAATGACCTTCCAAAAAGTACCTAAACTGCCACTTTCAGTGGGACCGTGGCCTTAAGTCCTCCTCGTCCTCAATAGTCAACGCTTAGAATTTACCACGACCCCCACGGCAATCTCGTTCAGCCTCCATCTTGGCTCCTTACAGGCGACGCTCAAGCGGCTCGCTGCGTGCGTTTGGCAGGCTGTGAGGTCGAAGGTTACCGGCCCGTTCGCTCCTGTCGTCTGCTCTTTGGTCCGCCGAAGTAGTTGCAAGTACATGCCGGGCGGCACGCAGACCGCATGCGTGATCAATCGATTTGCGGCCCGGTCCGTCGTGTGGATACACCTTAGGGAGCTTCGCCCCCTAAAGAAAAATCATCACAAAACCAAACACACAAAACTGGCTCGAATGCTGTGACAGCCGGAAAAAATTAGAACCACACACTCAGTGCTAAGCGCTTTCCGCGAATCGCGCGAAGTTGGCATTTCAGCGCACGTCTCTCTCTCTCTCTCAAAAAAAAAATACAAAAAAACTTTCATGGCTACGTGTTAACAAATATTTAATCATAAATTATGTATAAGGAGAATCGATTCAAAATGTTAGTCATTAAGTATCGTTGATGTTAATTTCTAGAAAAAAATCGCAAACACGGCACATTACGCAAAAATACTTACATTTTATTAATTATTTTCTCCACATCTATAAACACCAGAACTTTCAAACTTTGCCAGCGTGTTGTTTTTTGTCTTTTTAATATTGGCGCTAAATATTGTTGTCGTGGGTAGCGGAATAAATATATGAGAAATGCCCAAATAGGGTCAATTTAATAATTAGGAGTAATTTTGAAACTCAATTTAAAAGAAGGCCATCCTCGATTTTTGTAACTCTCCCACATTAAGGCCAATGATAGGTACTAACATAATCTGCAAAAAAAATGTTGCATTATTTTAGTGTTTTTGAAGTTATGAAGCTAAAAATATGACCAGATTGAGGCTACCGCAGCACCGTGAATGGGGCGTGTAGATACCCATATGATGACGAATTCATTATTTTTACACAATGTAAAAATGCTCGAGGGTGGTCAGAAAGACACAAATTGAAGAAACCGAGGCGGACAATGGTTTTAAAGTGAGAATTCTTATTGCTTTTTTTGTATAGGAGTCGAAGAAAATGTGCGAGGTCCGGGGCGATCGAGAGTCACTTTCATGTCGCATGCTTCGCAGGGCCTGTTTTCAATAGCCGTAGTGTAGGGTGCACGCCACGTATAGGAAGGCGGCTCCGCTTAACACATGTTTATTTCAGCCTTTTTCCTGTCAGTAAGATTATATGGCGTGGCGAATACCGGCGCGCCTCTTTACAGCATTGGAGCCGCCGCCGCGGTGGACCGTGAAACGCGAAGAGAAGACAAACACCGGAGAAAAGCGTACCAATTGTTTAGAAAGTGATAGCAGAATGGTTACATTTGAAATCGAACACGCTTGTCAAGGTGGGTCTTTCGATTTTTTTTAACGTATGTAATTGTCTCATTTCTGTAAGAAAAAAAAAGAAAACGCTTTTCAAAAGTAAAAAGAAATTTCGCTTTCAAAACGCATTAAGTGGAGCAGCGTGAAAATATGTTCTTTACTCCGTGAGTGTTCTACCCACTTCTTTACGGTGGTATAAATACGGAAAGCATGCAAAACTCACAGCAAGTTTTTGTTTTTGTGTACACCATGCCGGCTGTTTTTTGGTTCCAAGAACAATACTTTAGTACTTTTTTTACTGAGGTAAAAAATGCCAAACGTCGTCTCTTTAACAATCCGGTGGCATTTTCAGAGCCTTGTAACACATGAGTTATTATATTTGTCGCCTACGAAGTACTGTGCGGGTGTACATGGGTTACCGACGGGCATAAGTTTAGTGTGCTTTATTTTCACGGAATATTTTATATAAAATCTGAAATATCGTCAAGAATGAGATTTACCGATAATTTGAGCCTGCTTTATCGGATTTTTTATTTCGTTCAATTTTTTATTATCGCTGCCGATTATATTAACTTTCAAATAGCTTGATGCGAATTCCCACTTTGTTTTGTTGAATCTTCTCTAGTAGGGATCGAAATCGCACCCACGTTCTCGGAACGGCCAAACACTGTTTCCGCAGGTCGGCTTCGCTGCAAGGACTATACTGCTTATTTTTCTGTTATAATTCAGAGGGTAAGTTTACTTTGATTTCGAACATTCGTGCTTTGCTACATACTGTATTTTCTTAATTTTGTAACGATGGCAACTGACGTTCCTTAGTCCGATCAATAGCGGTGCAGCGGATGTTCCTTTATCCGGTGTGTGAAGCGAGGGCACAAAGGGCGGAGAAAACGGAACGAGCTCTTTATGTAGCCAGACCGGGGTCATATATCTGTTTGTGCTATACACAGCATGTAAGGCTGTGTATGAAACACATATTCGCCCATGCTGTTTATGCAGCGGTGCCAAGTCCACCTTGGCCGGACGCACTTTGTTTTGAAGGAGAAAATAGAACAAACATTTATTTATCCCCAAACCAAAGCAATGCGTACCTAGTCCAAGCGAATATACTGTAGCCACCTAAAAAAATGAAGCATCTCCACGTTGTGAATGATGTTGATTAGGGCGAAGCTCTGGTGGTGCATGTCGGCGTAGACGCTGAGCCGCAGCATGCCGAGCCTTTCGTTCGTTTTCATCCATGTCAGAAAGAGAATGTGTGGTATGGAACGTGGTTATATACGCATTTGAGCATTTGACCGCAGCGCCCTCTCGTCTATAAACGTTGAGCCAATGCATGCAAAGTTTAACGCGATTATATACGCATTTGACCGCAGCGCCCTCTTCTGTATAGACGTTGAGAGGCTACATGCAACGTTTCATCCATGACATCCCCAGCTCTTGAGTTACTACCACATCTCAAAGCCCCCTACTCGTCCCGCAGTCGTGGCCGAGTGGTTAAGGCGATGGACTAGAAATTCATTGGAATCTCCCCGCACAGGTTCGAATCCTGTCGACTGCGCAACCATTTTTTCTTTTTTTAAGAAGACAGATGGTATGGCAATCGATGTGAGCACGGACGCCGGACGGCCGGACAGACAAGGCTAGATAGACCCTAAGGAGCTTCGCCCCTAATAAAGTCTTCAATCGCTTTTTCCTATTCCCGAAGGCTGTACAATCTTTCCATTAAGCTCGGTGCGACAAAGTGGAGAAACAAAGTCTACAGAGACATTAAGTGACTGCTTTCGCTGCCTTCTGTGCATGTGGGAATCGTTGCTTCTTGACGTTCAGAGATATCGATCAGTCTTGAACAAAACCCAACACTTTTAATTTTAGCTGCACACACTCGTTCAAACAGAAGGGCCACCGTCTGGGGTTCACCGCTCACTTGCTTTGTTTCCAGCTTTTGTTCTGTCCGTCTCGACTTTCCAGGCTGTTGATCTCGGCTGCATCCGACCGCTGTGGTACAAAGCTCAGCTCGCCCCTGCGCTCGATCGTCTCCACAGAGGCAAGCCGATGCCGTTGTCGAAAGTTCCAACAGTGCATATGGAGTTGCTCGTGAACTGGGCTATTTAAAGCACAGCGACATATTGTTTTACAAGTGCATCCAAATATAATATATCAGCCTTAATTAATAAAAGTGACTGTTTATCGCCAATTGGTGTTTGTGTTCTGTAAAAAAATTGTCTTCGCTTCATGTAAACTCAGTCTGTTTTCCCCGCTTTCTTTTCTGTAAACTGCTTTTCCTTCTTAAAGATGGGCATGTGATATTACATATTTTTATATACATACTTCCGATAAAGAACAGGTACTTACATGGTTATTTGATCGCACGCGGCAAGACACATCATGGTTTGGCGGCCCGTGCCGGGTTCTTCCGGTGTGTAACAGAGCCGGGCCTATAGCGCGAGGGGCCAGGAGTGCTGTACGTGATTTACAAGCTGTGTATAGCACAAACAGATACATGACCCCGGTCTGGCTACATGAAGAGCTCGTTCCATTTTCTCTGCCCTTTGTGCCCTGGCTTTACACACCCGATAACGGAACATCCGCGGCACCCCTAACGATCGGACTAAGGAATGTCAGTTGCCATCATTACAACATTAAGAAAATACAATATGTTGCCAATCACAAGTGTTCTCAATCACAATAAATTCACCCGATTCATTTTGACAGAAAAATAAGCAATATAATCTTCGCAGCGAAGCCGACCTGCGGAAACTGCGTTAGGCCGTTCCGAGAGCGTGGGTGCGACTTCAATCACTTCGATCACTTCGATCACCACAAAAAAGTTGAAATCGCGTCAAGCCAATTGAAAGTTAATATGATCGGTAGCAATAATAAAAAAATGAACGAAATAAAAAATGAGGTTTTTTGATAAAGCGGGTTCAAAATATCGGAAAATCAAATTTTTGACGATATTTCAAATTTCACATAAAATATTGCGTGAAAATAGAATAAACTTATTCCCGTCTATAGCTCATGTATTGGACTACACCCGCATATTATCTTGTAAGCGACAAATATAATAACTCATGAGATACAAGCCACTGAATATGCCACCGGACTGTCAAAGAGACGATGTTTGGGATTTCTTACCTCAATAAAAAAAAAAAACTAAAGTATTTTCCTTTAAACTACAAACTAGCTGGCATGGTATACAAGCACACAAACAATTACTGTGAGTTTTGTATGCTTTCCGTATTTATACTACCGTACAGAACTGGGTACAAAAATCACAGAGTCACCCTACTCCACTTGATATTTCTTCGTGAAGCGAAAACATTTAAAATAAAACTTTGAAAAGCGGTTTTGTTCTATACAAAAATAAGGCAATTACACAATTTTGTTTTTCTAAATCGAAAGATTTATTTCGACAAGCGTGTTCGCTTTTCAAATGAAACCACCCAGCAGTGATACGGACCCCGGAGATAACGTTCACTTTCACTTGCCTTTCTCGTGGACCATCCCACGGACGCTTCGTGAGCATTGTCCGTGAGTACTGCATACGCCTAGCACTCCCCGCGTTTCGATGGCTTAATCGTACAGCTTAAAACGACCGTTCTGCGCTGACTATCTCAACAGGCACAAGAAAAAAGTCAAATATCACAGAAACTTTCGCAGTGTAAAGGATTTGGAAATCGCTTTGTTAAAGAAGCGTATGTCAGAAGAAGCTCACTCCATCCGATATGCCGACGTTTTGTGTCAGAACTGCTTCAGCCGCTTCAAACAACTCGCCAAAGAATCTCCAGAGACATCTGAGCCTAACAAAATTTTTGTTCCCCAGGAAGCAGCCGTCGAGGATCTCAACAGAATCATTCAGTCAATATAAATATCACCTCTGAAATCACGGACTGAGTTGAAATCGCATTGCCGGAAGCCTTATGTAAGGTGGAAGAAGAGGGAGATCGAGAGCGTTCTCGTTAACAAAATTTCATCAAGCCTCACTGCAGCATATTGTCACGAATGTCAATTGATGAGGCGACGAAAACTTAAACAAACTAAACGCTTAATTGGGCGAACTTGTGCCCCATTGAAAGGGAACAGAAGATAACAACAGAGCGTCGCGGCCGTTGAAGTCGGCGTAATAGCAGAATCGGACGCTGGGGCGAGACTGACTGCGGCTTGCCACGCGGATTCCCTTTTGTACACGCGTGGGCTTCTGGAACAACCGGCGTAGAAAGTTCGCGCACAGAACATTCTAACCTCGAACATGCAACAGAGTTCTCGAATTTACCAGAACACTAAATTGCAAGAATAAATAAAAGACGCGTCGCGCCAAAAATCGAACCCTGGCTCTTCGCGTGGGAGGCATGCACGATAACCGTTAGGCTACGGCCGCGCTGCCTACTAGGCCAGCTACGCGCGCGGCAATATGGAGTCATAGAGGAGCCTGGAATTCCTCGCTACAAATCTGCAACATCTGTCCAGAGTTGTTCAGCAAAACTTAGAGATGCCTTCAATTCGTCTGATTCGTACCAAGAATGATGCCGTCTCCTGATCTTGCTCCCGAGGAATCTCTCCCAGCAACAGATCCCAAAGATGATTTTTTCGGCAACTCGCCACCTGATCAAAAAAGCACGGAAGAATCAAGAGACTCTGGGAGTGTGGTCACTTCCTGACCCCTACACAAGAATGTGGCTGAGCCAAGAGGATGTTCCAGGTGGCACTGAACTACTACACTAAAGATGAATTTAACTGCTCCCAACAAAGCCCGAAAAAGAAGGACGTTATTGGCATCATTTCAGAAGGACAAAAATAATATTCTTTGCAACGTTTTATAACTAGGTCTATTCGTGAAACGCTTCCGCATGTTTAAGGCGGCTCACCCTGACATGGCCATTGGGCTCACCAAGCTCTACTCATTGAGATCAAAGTTGGTGGAGTATACATATTGGCACGAATGTTTGCATGTGCGCGTACTGTGCTAACATCAAGGTAAGTGTTTGTGCCTTAGAAAAAGAAACTGGAATAATAAGAAATGCTGAAGATCTTCGTGAACTGACTATATGCAACCTTCCATCTACGAAGTGTTTCCTCGGCCAGTGCAGCTCATGCCCAGCAGCTGAAACTATTACTGCGCCTGGCCTGGGAGTCCCAGATGATGGTGAAGTGTTGTACGAAGGGCTGGGAAAAAGGAGAGCTGATTAGAAAAGAAGGGAGTCCTGTTTCGTTTGTGGAACACCTTCGAGAGTGCTTGAGAAAATAGGTGCAGCATGAATATATTCGACGCGAGCAGGTCAAAACTATAAGTGAAGCAAAACAATTCCTACAGAAAGGTAAATGTCCTGCTCCATTTCAATTTCGCAGAAAACTGGATAGTTGTACTGCCCGAAGAAGTACAGTTGCATCACTGGCGAAAGACGCAAGTTTCGATCTTTACATGTGTGTTGACAACTAGAAAAGGAACACGTAGCTGCGCCCTCATCAGTGGTGACACCAGCCACGATTTTCCCCATGCATGCTACGCCGTTGCGAAGATTCACGAGTGGCTTGAGGGCGTTGTTCTGCTGTACGCGCATGTGACGTACGTCAGTGACGGCGCGGGCAATCATGTTAAGAATCGGTATCAACTCGATGAACTCACGAAAACCAAGTACATGTCGGTTCAATGGCTATTTTTATCCTACTGGGCGCGGCAAGCGATAGGGTTGGAGGCCTAGTCAAACACCATGCAACTCCTTTCAATCTCCGGGGCCTGCCACACCAGCCATCAGCTGTGCGCCAGATATGGTGGACATCCTCAAGACAAAATTACCGAATGTTGCACCAATTTACCTGCTAAGGCCTGACGTGCAGGTGCTCAGAAAAATGAAAACGAGAGACTGGGATTCCGTCCAGCTTGCGCATGGAATTCAATCCTGGCACTTCTGGCAGTGCACACGAGTCAACCAACTGCGACACGAATTGCTGGTATCAAGAACGGGAGCGTCTACAAAGAAGCCACTTCGGAAATAAGACTCGCTTCCACCAGCGTCTGTAAGCAGTGTTGTGCAAAGTGGCTACAACAAACCTCATAAAATCTGATGAAAAGAAATATAAAAGAATTTACATACCAGGTTCCCTTCAGTATTTTTCTTCTCTTCGCGTTTTACGGCCTGTGGGTACCTTTTCAAACAGTTCAGCTCTGTGGTGGGAAACGGTTCTGAGTTTTTATTATCCGTCTGAAGGCGACTGCGCACGGAAGGAAGAAACATGACCCTCGGACCCGGCCGGCGTCCCTAGCTGTTTATACCGACGCGCGCGCCGGAGAGCCAGGTGGAGCGCGCTAGGATGACTCGACGTCTGAGATAACCTCACGTTAAGCGCTTCCTTTATGTGGCGTACACAGAGACCTTACACGCTGGCTATTGAAAACAGGCCCTGCGAAGCATGTCACATGAGATAGCCTCTTGATCGCCTCGGACCGCGCGCATTTCCTTGAACTCTTATACAAAAACGCCCTAAGAATTCTCAATTTAAAACCACCGTCTGCCTCTGTGCCGTCAATGTGTTTGCTTTTTGACCACTGTCCAGCATTTTTCCGCTCTTCAAAATTAATGAATTCGTCATCTATGGGTATCTACACGCCCCATTCACGGTGCTGTAGTGAGCCTAAATTTGGTCATATATCTAGCTTTATAACATCAAATACACAAACATAATGCAAAATGTTTTTGCAGATTCTGTTAGTAACTATCATTGGCCTTAATGTGGAAGAGCTTAAAAAAATCCACGATGGCGTTCTTTTTAATTGTGTTTCAAAATAGCTCGTAATTATCAAAAAGGCCCCATTTGAGCGGTTCTCATAAATTTATTTCGCTGCCCAGGACCACCACATTTAGCGCCGTTATTAAAACGATACAGCACAGCACGCTGGCAAAGTTTGAAAGTTCTGGTGTTTATAGATGCGGAGAAACAAAATAAAGTGTAAGTGTTTTTGCGGAATGGGCTATGTTTGCGATTTATTTCTAGAAGTAAACAACGCCGATACTTAACTATAAATCTTCTCAGGCAAACCTCCTTATACGTAGTTTTTCAGTAAATAATTCTAGACCAACAGTGGAACAGTTTTTTTTTTTGGAGGGGGAGGGGGAAGAGTTGATCCAAATGCCAACTTCTCACAATCCGCAGAAAGCGCTTCATACTGAGAGTTTGCTTCTAAAATTTTTTACGTAAGAAATGTTTTTTTTCAGAAAAGTAGAGTTCGGTTTTGTTCTGATGGACATTAAGTCCACAAAATATATCTTTTAATAAAATTTTAAAAATGGTCACCGGACATGTTCGGCCGAACTTATGTGAAAACACCCTACAGCGGGCCATCTACCGGTTTATTGCCACAACTGCAAATGCAGCACCGCCTTCAGCAGCATCACCATCCTTGCAACAAACAAAAACCCGTAAGCGCGAGGGATGCTGGAGACCATGGTGATCGAAGGAAATCAAGAAACATGCTTCAGCGTGCATTCTGTCAAGATCACCACAAAAGGAAAAACAGTATTGCGGTGTGTCACGTCCTGCTAAAGTGCATGCAGCTTTTTTGCTCTGGGATTGTGTGTCCAATGTATGTGGCTCTCCTCTCGTCTCATTTAATTGAATTTCATTTCATCCTTGGATTGTGTGCGGTTGTATGGGGCTCTCGAGGATGAGAAGAAAAGAAGAGGCAGATAGTTAATTTTAGACAAACCCCCGAGGCTGGGGAAAAGACGAAGGACAGCACAACAGACAGGGACTCAAAATTCACCAGCTCGTTTGCGTCCTAACTGTTTGCCCAGATTGTTAGGGTTCAAGAAGAGGACGAAGCAATCAATCCATAGTTGGTAGTCCAGCAGCACTTCTATCCTTGTATCTTTCTTCCATCTCTGTTTTTATCGTTTATTCGTGTCCCAAGTTCAAGCTGGCCCTATCCTAGTAACGCACCGGCTATTTTAACTCAAGTCCATAACTCACCCTTCCTACACATGACCTCGAGTTATGCTACCGGATGAAGATGAGCCAATGGAGACGGCTGTTCTCAAAGTATGTCGTGTTCTGTGCTCCGTATCATGTGTTCATTACTTCGTGCATATATGCTACAGATATCTATCGGATATCTTGAAGGCAATCTCGAAAATTAAGTGAACACTAATTACTGGAATAATAGTATGTGCAGTGCACACCCATGGTTTGCCATCGCTGAGCTGCGGCCAATTTTTTGAAGGTACGGGCCACTCTTTCGCAGGTTGTCGGTTGGACGAACGCGTGAACTCGATCACCCGCTGATATTGAGGTAGGGTGCTTGGTCCGGTGATGGTGCTTTCCTGCCCAGTTAGGGTGCTCGTATTGTAATGGTGGAATGTGAGAGAAATTGCGGTGTACAGGCCAACAAGGTTAGATTGCGCTATTGCTGTATATTGCTCACAATTTTAATCTATAATATTGTCAAGGTAAAAAAACCGGACGATTGTGAAACTGAAAGTAAACATCTAATTAGGCGTACCTGCGCCGACAAACTTAAAAATTAAGAGGACCACGCATCTTAAGTCAGAAGGGCGACTGTTCTGAAGCAGCTCGTATCCGCGGACTTTATTCACGTGGTAAGTTCATGAATGTTCCGAACGAGAACACACGTTGGCAGCCGAGAATGAGCTGGAACTTTCCAGAAGAGTGCAAAATATAATGATATGAAACGTGTCCATCGGTGTTCACACATCGTTCACCCGCGCGGGAGCCGAGTGTGCGGTCCACTCCGTTACACGGACTGCAATTGAATCAGACAGCGCTGGGCCTTCAGGGGCAAAAAATCTCGACATCTACCATTTTAGTTTAAGGAAGGTAAATGTTGTGCCTCGATCTCTCCTTCTTTTGTTCTTGTGACCTTTGCGTGTTTCTTTCGTCTGCCTTCATAGACTGTTGGTGCCACGGGCCGTCAATCCGTGTAGATCTCGCACATGCCGTTACTGGGTGCGTGTAGGAGGTGAACAACATTAACCGTGCGCATGTTTTCAAGTTCAGAATTAAAAATATGAAAGAATCGAACGGCCCGCCCCGAAGAAAATGCTTTATTGTTCTAGCTTGCACAGTGCTAGCGATACCGCATCAGGTTGTTAGGTGACGTCATTGATACAAACATCGTTGTTGAAAAAACAGGATTCGAATCGCTACAAAATCTTACTTCGCCGAGTGTGGAAACTCAGAAGCTCCAGCTGGTTAGAAGCCCATTTGTAAGTAGCGCAATTTCTTCGAGCTTACTCGAGTTATGATCAGTCCTTACTTCCAAAGCTTAAAAAAGCGTGTTGCTTAGACATGGTCTTTCTTAAGCCTTAGATATTTGTTTAAAAGAAGTCGTGAAAGCTATACTTCTGCGGGTTGTGCGGGTTAGTTATACGGCCAGGGGGAGATATTATTTGGAGTTAATCATAACGATCAGTTGGCTAATTAAGCAAAATGCTTTCATTACCATTTTAATTAGTGAAAATAGACATATGGTTTCTATGAGAAACTTGGTGAGCCTCATGTAAAACAACTAAACGAATTAGTTTTAGAAATTCTTTGAGCGCGTGATGAGCAGTGCGCTAAAAAGGCCGCCCGTGCAACAGGTAGAGGGCTGGGGCTGTGATAAAAGACGGAAATATCGCACGGGCTGCCTTATCGCATCGGTCGCCTTGCTCCTGCTGCATGAGTGGGAATTTTAGCGCACTGCTGAGCGTCTCACGCGCTCGAAGTCTTTCTGAAAATTACTGATTTAATGATTTTGCATGAGGCTCACCAAGTTTCAAATATATATATATATATATATATATATATTTATTTATTTATTTATTACAAGCCGTGTGAGCTTCCAGAACACCCCTGCTTAGATAGATTTCGTTTCTTGCGAATATAAGTTGACTGATAGAAAATGCCAGAAAGTGAAAATGGAGTGGTGCAGTCAATAAGAAAGGAAAAAAAGTGTAGTGGTGTAGGGATTAGCACACCCGGACTTACATTGGGAGGCCGATAGTTCAAATCCTTGCTCCGAAAAATATTTTGACTTTCGGCGGTTTCGTAAAACTCATTCATTTGATCAAATACGGTTTATTCCTGTGCATACTTCCGACTATACATACAGGGTGTTAAACTTGAATTCGAACATATTTATTACAAAAAGTGAGTAAAATATGCACCAATACACTTTGGACTAGTGAGTTATGAAGGCCAGGGAAACATTAAGTGGGTGGCTAATTTTTGAGATAGGTCGGATAATAAACTAAACTTCTTTAATCAACTTTTTAATTACTGCAATTAATCCTATGATTTCTATTAGAAACATGCTGAGCATAATCGAAAACCACTAAATTAACTCTTTTTAGAACGACTTGAAGCTCGTGGAGGACTCAGGGGGCGGACCAAAGTTACCAAAGCTAACAGTGGCGGAATGCATTGATAATCTAAGCATCCGCATTTCTGTGCATTAGCGCAGAAACGAAAAGTATGCAGTTAGAATTGTTTTGAAAGCACACACCGCCGCGTGGAAAGTGGGAGCACGCTAGCTGGCTCGTGGTACGTGCTCAACTGTGCCTTGGAATTCCCTTGAAATAGGAAGGTTATCAAAAATAGAAATTCTTTGCGAGAACAAACTGCCAGTCAAGACGGACTCCAGGGCTTGCAAAGGGCAAGCTAATTAAATGAATAATGAACTAGAATGTACTAATTACCTTTTTAATTAAGAAATATAGGCTTAGGTCTCCAATGAAAATATGCTAAGCATCATTGAAAACCAAGAAATCAACTCAGTTTGGAAAGATATGTCAGGGCTAGCGTTGTGCGGCGTTCCAAAAAAACGCTCAATTAGGACATACTTTCAGATTTCGTTTTTTTATAAGTTCGCATCTTTGCGAACTTGGTCCTGCTTCCCGGTGGCCAAGGATCGTAGATACCACCTCGCCTACTTGAAAGGGTGGAGGGAAATATGGCGCACATGTGTTGCGAGTGACGGCCACCGGAGGGCAGACAGAGGACGCAAAGATACTCTCCGATAAGAACCCGAAACCTAGAAACATGTCCAAACTGAGCGTTTTTTTTTTTCAAAGCACCGCTGCCTATGCCGTATTGCATAATATATTTCTAAAAATAGTTGATTTAGTGGTTTAAATGATGCTCAGAAAGTTTGTCAGTGGAACATTTTCTTCATTATCACTGTTCCAAAATGAATTCGCAAGTTTAAGTTATCATGGTAATTAGAATGTTTATGCAATCCTTGACGTCCACCAAAGTGGTTTGTTCCCGCAGAGTTTCTTTCTATCTCGAACTGCATATATTATGGATTTCTGAAAGCTCTCGCATAATCTATCTATCTATCTATCTATCTATCTATCTATCTATCTATCTATCTATCTATCTATCTATCTATCTATCTATCTATCTATCTATCTATCTATCTATCTATCTATCTATCTATCTATCTATCTATCTATCTATCTATCTATCTATCTATCTATCTATCTATCTATCTATCTATCTATCTATCTATCTATCTATCTATCTATCTATCTATCTATCTATCTATCTATCTATCTATCTATCTATCTATCTATCTATCTATCTATCTATCTATCTATCTATCTATCTATCTATCTATCTATCTATCTATCTATCTATCTATCTATCTATCTATCTATCTATCTATCTATCTATCTATCTATCTATCTATCTATCTATCTATCTATCTATCTATCTATCTATCTATCTATCTATCTATCTATCTATCTATCTATCTATCTATCTATCTATCTATCTATCTCTATCTATCTATCTATCTATCTATCTATCTATCTATCTATCTCATCTATCTATCTATCCTCATCTATCTATCTATCTATCTATCTATCTATCTATCTATCTATCTATCTATCTATCTATCTATCTATCTATCTATCTATCTATCTATCTATCTATCTATCTATCTATCTATCTATCTATCTATCTATCTATCTATCTATCTATCTATCTATACTATCTATCTATCTATCATATCTATCTATCTATCTATCTATCTATCTATCTATCTATCTATCTATCTATCTATCTATCTATCTATCTATCTATCTATCTATCTATCTATCTATCTATCTATCTATCTATCTATCTATCTATCTATCTATCTATCTATCTATCTATCTATCTATCTATCTATCTATCTATCTATCTATCTATCTATCTATCTATCTATCTATCTATCTATCTATCTATCTATCTATCTATCTATCTATCCATCTATCTATCTATCTATCTATCTATCTATCTATCTATCTATCTGTATATCTATCTATCTGTATATCTGTCTATCTGTATATCTGTCTATCTATATATCTGTATATCTGTCTGTCTATCTGTATATCTGTCTGTCTATCTGTATATCTCTCTGTCTATCTATCTATCTATCTATCTATCTATCTATCTATCTATCTATCTATCTATCTATCTATCTATATGTCTATCTGTCTATCTGTATATCTGTCTATCTGTATATCTGTCTGTCTATCTATCTATCTATCTATCTATCTATCTATCTATCTATCTATCTATCTATCTATCTATCTATCTATCTATCTGTCTATCTGTCTATCTGTCTATCTGTATATCTATCTATCTATCTATCTATCTATCTATCTATCTATCTATCTATCTATCTATCTATCTATCTATCTATCTATCTATCTATCTATCTATCTATATATATATATATATATATATATATATATATATATATATATATATATATATATATTGCGGATACATATATCAGAAAGCGATTGCCAAAGGTGTACTCATATATATACAGGTTCTGCCAGTAACTTGCACCAAACTTTATAAAACATTGAAGCCCTCTGCGAGAGTGAAACCGAATGTGTGTTGTCAGAATGCGTATTGGGAAGGTGCACACTTCTTAGTGCGCCGAGATAATTATTCATTTAAGATAAATTAGCTATTTTTTATTATTCGTTTAAAAGCCGGGGTGTGAATTGGAAAGTTGTGGAGCGCAATGTGAAAAAAGGCAGTGCAACGATATTCACTTGGAATGTTTTTAACTTTACACGAGCTTACTGGCACTAGTGGGACCCAAGTATACCCGCACGCAACCGTCACTGGCCAAGAAACTCCTTTGTTGCGGTATAATTTCAAGAACAAAAGTGACCGTTTTCATTCAGTCTCTCCTTCTCAAAACTTGATGACGTAGCTGGGTGGCCGCAGTACACCCCAGTGACGATATTTGAATGCGGCTCATAGATTGGACCCGAGCATTGCGTTGGCACTCGATTTCGGCGCGTGATAATCGATAGTTCTAGAAGCATTCGGGAAGTGGCCCTCGTCCAATCGCTGCAATGACGACAAGAGCCGAACCATAACAATGTCTGGAACTCAGCGCGTGTCCTGTGCCTTGCCAACCCCAGCGCGTGGCTATGGTCAACATTGGCGTCATAGAAACAGCTCCAGAACAAATGGCCAGTTGTTTTGGCTGCAAGTTGAGGGGTTGAACGCTGCTACTTTTTTTGTTTTGTTTTTGCTGCGATTTCGATTGCGTGTGTTGAAAACAATTCGGTGTTTCACAGGTCATTAACGTGAAGGATCCGTTCTGAGCGGTATTTGCGCAAAGTACAAAAATCGTTGCATCAGCCCTTTAAGGTGTTTCCACAAGATACACTCTTATTTATTCTTTCATCTTAATTCAGAGATTGCCCCGCACTGCCCGAGGTCGTTACAACAAGGGGGTTACAGTGCTGAAAAGAACAAAGCTTCATTTTCGCTGCACACTTGCAGCTCCGACAGCCCATCCCACTGTGGTATCGTTTTAACAAAAACAACAACAAAAAAAGAGTTGGCGTACATGTTCGTCCTGGCGTGGTACTTTTAAATTATTGAAAGCATGATCGTTCCGTGAATATAATCTAATCATCCGCGTTCCGCCACTGTCAGCTTTGCGCCTGCTTCATGAGGATACCTTTGGAGCTCCCCCGAGTTTCTCACGAGCTTCATGTCGTTCTGAAAAGAGTTGATTTGGTGGTTTTCGATGACGCATAGTAAGTTTCTAATTGAAATGATATGTGTATTTTCACAAAATAAAAATTTCATTAACGAATTTTAATAATCGGTCGATTTATCGCAAAGATTAGCCACCCACATAATGTCCCCCTGGCCGTATAACTCACCTGCACAAACCGCATAAGTTTAACTTTCACGGCTTGCTTGAAACAAATCTGTAAAGCTAATATATATATATATATATATATATATATATAGGGTGTTTAAAAAAAGGCAGGCCAAATCGCTTCTGCGCAAACAAAGCAGCTCACAGAAAAAAGGTTGATGCCGTGTTGGTGTCTGCCAAAGAGCCCATTTTTAAAAAAAATAATACCGTTTAGAAAAAAAAACTCTTATCTGCTGAGCTCGCGGAACACAGCCACACGTGTTGCAATGTATAGGCAAATGCGAGCCATATCTATTTTTTACCGATAATGCGTGCTCCCGTGCTCGGTCATTGAGGCACCGCTCCTTCTGGCCGATGTATGCGTTTCCACAACTCCAGTCTGATTTCCGTAGACGGCTTACTGTTCTTATATATATATATATTTCTTTGTTTTCACATGACAATTTGCGAGCAAGGCGGGTGAGCGTCGTGACCACTGATCTCTATGTCTATTCGGTAGATCATGTTTGCCCGCTCCTGGAATGCGGCCACTAGATGCCATCTTTTGGTAGAGTTATATTACCTCTAGCCACAATATAGTAGTATATGATGGCGCCATCTACCGCCCGTTGAGATAGGGTACAGCTGGTGCAGCCACTATCATACAATGGCACACAGCGTTGTGGCAGTAGTGGTGGCAGGCTGCCATAAAAATAGCCGTAGGTGATATTTCGTGCTTGATTGAAGTTGGGGTGACCACCCGTTCCGCGAGTCACGGGACTCTCCCGTATTGAGGGCTCGTGTCCCCGCGTCCCGCAAGATGTGCCAAAATCTTCAAAATGTCCGCATTTTCCACTGTCGTAACATTCACTTCTCAAATTATGGCGCTTCCGAACAGCGGGCCACGTTGAAGCGTGGAGGTCGCTGATAAACGTCGTGAATCTCGTTGGTGTGCCATTTTCTATCCTCGCACTGCGGAGAAGCGACCGGCGTCCTTACAGGAGACGGACTTGCATACACCGTTCTGTCTCTCTCCCCTTGATGGCAAAATATTGCAAGCAGAATTGCTCGCCAAAAGTTGAAAAATAAACTATTGTAATTATTTGCATCACACTCTATCATTCGAAAGGGTTGTTGCGGAAAGCTTTTTTTCTTTAGTGAAGACTGTCACACAAGGCAAAATACCTGCAACTCACAACGGTCGAAAAAAACCACAACATAAGGTTCTAACTTTGTGAGGGAGCATGTTATGCCTAAGAGTAGGTATCGACAGGAAACAATATGCCGAAAAATATTTATTGATTCTTATTTCCTTATATGATGCATTTGGGGTCTGGTGCAGTCGACTTTAATGTTTTCAACTTAGACACTTTTAACAAAATATTTACCATGACATTACAAGAATATATCATTGTTAGAGAAAGTTTTTTAGATGTATTGCCGCACACAATTTTCAGGTGTAGAATATGCTTTTGGAGAGCACAGGATATCGAGGTGTGCGTGTTGGTGAATTTCCTGTAAAATACTTTTTTCTTGAGTCGTGAAAATACCCTTCTCACTCTACCTCCACCCCCCCCCCCGGTTAAGGTGTCCCGCATTTCGCCGGCAGGAAGGTGGTCGCCCTAATTGAAAATCTTCGACGAAACATATTGTTCGAACCCGGCGTGAACGGTAGCCCGATCTTTGAGGACCCGGCGAAAGATTTCGCGATATCGCAGCCCCAGGAAAAGCACCACAGCTCGCATCGAAAGCGGATTTGGGCGATGGCGGGCGCACACACGCTTTTGAGTATCTCCGGCTCCTGTTATGTCCTATAGCACTAGTGCGACTTGGGCAAAGCGGCCCCCGTCATCAATAGGCCGTGAACATCTGGTGGCCCGCCTTTCGACAACAGCAGGCTGGCAAAGCGCGTCAATCCTCGCTGTCTACGGAGAGTTGTTGCGGTTTGATTTGATAAAAATGGTGCTAATTTCACACGACACTGACAAAGCCCTGTCTGCGCTCTCTCGGTCAAGAAAGTACGCTATGGGCCTCTGGATTTGACCGAGTATGATCGGGAAAGGCATCGATTCACTTCATTTAAATGCATTTTATTTAGGACGTCGCAGGCGACTATATGGTACAAACATATATAAAGCACTCTTGGGCACATCGTCACACAAGTGTGTGGATAGACTTCGGTGAATATATACTGCTCGCAGAATTCCTCAAATGATCGCGAGCACATCCACGGGTTCTCTTGATGCGTATCGGAGCGTTCGGGAGTACAAGACTTAACCACCAACGAAATCACACCACCACCTGTCAGCAAAGTCTAACCGCGGAGGGCCCATTCCCGGTACGGCGTCTGCTTTCGATGCGAGCTGCGCCTCTTTCCCCCGGTGCTCCGCTTTCATAGAACTTTCGCCCGGGTCCTCAAGGTTGGGGCTACCGTTCACACCGGGTTTCAAGAATCTGCTCTCGTCGAACAGCTTCAATCAAGCACGCAATGATGCCGCCCGCAGAGCCGAGAAAGCAACGCTCGGTCACGGTCTTCTAGAAGATTCCCATTCATTCTCGCACTAGTTGTAACTTTCCCTTTGCTTTGTTGTTCTCGAAAGTGCCAGTTCATCCTCGCCCCGAGCGCGCGACGCTCGAACTTTCTTTGCCGAACTTTCGAGATAACGACGCACTCTAGATAAGCAGCTGCCCGCGACCTTGTCGAGTCAGTGTCGCTCGCGCTCTGTTTCGCCGCCGAATCGCCGCCTGCTTTTCTGCTGCCTCGACGCTCTTTCGTTCTTTACTTATTTTTGGTTGGCACAAGTTCGCCCATTAAACCTTTATTTTCAGTTTACTCTTCGCCTACTTCGTCGCCTTAATTCGTGACATTTCTGGTGGAGGTGCGGGGTACCGCAGCCCATAAAGCGTACCCCTCCGAGGCTTCGCAGCACAAGCCCAGTCCCCGGCTTAAGAAGACCGTACGTGAAGACGACCGAGACCCGAGGCAGCCGCCGTGATCAAGGGTTGCCCCCGGAATTCGGTCTACTGCCGAAGAAGACCAACCAGTCGACGAAGCCGACAATGAACCCCCAGTCGTCGCAGACCCCGACCGCCGCCCCGTCGTCTACCTGCCCGTCGCCCCTCGTACACCGACGTCCTTCCACGGCGAGATCTACGAAGACGTCGAAGATTGGTTGCAGCAATACGAACGGGTGGCGCTGCACAACCAATGGACTCCGGAACAGCGTCTGCAAAACGTCTATTTTTCCCTCGAGGGCACGGCGCGACACTGGTTCGAGAATCGTGAAACCTCGATTACATCATGGGACCAGCTGAAAGGAGAGCTCCGAGGGACGTTCGCCAGTCAGCACCGAAGGGAGAGAGCCGAGGACCTCCTTCGGACGAGGACGCAAGGCCCCAACGAAAGCGTCACCAGCTTCGTTCAAGACGTCCTGCGTCTGAGCGCGCGTGCCGACCCACAAGCCGCCGACGACAAGAAGCTGCGTGTCCTCATGCGCGGGGTGAGGGACGACATCTTTGGGGGCCTCGTCCGCAACCCGCCGACCACCGTCGAAGCGTTTGTCGTGGAGGCAACGAACATGGAGCGCGCCCTCCAAGCACGCGCCTCCTTCTACCAACGACATCCCGGCGTCGTTGCCTCCACGCTGCTTAATGATGACATCGGCGCCCGTACCCGGGACATCCGTGACGTTATCCGGGACGTCGTCCGAGAGGAGCTTAGAAAGCTGCTCCCCGCTGCTGAGCGCCCGGCGTCGCTGTCGGTCGCCGACGATTGTACGCGACGAGGTACAGCGGGCCTTGCAGCCTGAACCTCCAGTCGACGTGCCAGCCTCCGAGGAACCGACGCTGACCTACGCAGCCATGGCCAGACGACCACCGCAAGTTCCCCGCCAAGCTACGGCGCCACCACGACGTGACCCTCCAGCGCCGCAGTACTCCCAACGACGCGAAGATCGGCAGCACGTCCGACCAGAGCGACCCTCGCCGCGAAAAACCGACGTGTGGCGAACGGCCGACCGACGCCCGCTTTGTTTCCACTGCGGGGAAGCTGACCATGTCTACCGCCGTTGCCCGTACCGACAGCTGGGGCTACGCGGTTTCCACCCCGACGACCCGCGACCACGCTACGGCGAGCGACCCCAGGACATCGACGAATACCTCCGCCGGTCGCCATCCCCGGGACCGTCTCACCCGTCGCAGTTTCCGATCGCCGTCACCCCACCGCCCTGCATCGCCTCCATCGTAGGTCCCGCCGAGAAAGCCTGTCCCCCCTGCCTCGCCGGGAAAACTGAGTGCGGCAATACCGGGAGGTGGTATTGCCTCGAGGATGACGAACGACGCCACTGTCGCCCACAAACGCCGGAGGGCCTCTCACGCTACGACTTGACGACGATGCTCGACGCCATGCTGCCCACGACCCGACGGACGACGGCACCGACGACGCCCAGCTGGTCACCCAACGAGCAGAAGAGGTGCGCCAGCTAGCTCGCCTTCGCATAAAGGACCAGCAACGTGTCGACGCTGGTCGGTACAACCTTCGTCGCCGCGACGTGGAGTTCCAGCCCGGAGACAGGGTGTGGTGTGGACACCCATTCGCCGCCGCGGACTCAGCGAAAAACTGTTAAAACGCTACTTCGGACCCTACAAGGTCATCCGCCGCCTTGGGGACTTGAACTACGAGGTGCTCCCCGACGGAACCCGACCATCAGGACGCCGCCAGCCACGACCCGAAGTCGTCCACGTAGTTCGACTCAAGCCGTTCTACGCACGATAGGATTGCGACACTGCATGTTTATTTCGTTTCACCGTAAATTTTTTAGCCATTTCTGTTTTCCTTTCACGTTGCATCGGGACGATGCACTTTTAAAAGGGGGATAATGCCGCCCGCAGAGCCGAGAAAGCAACGCTCGGTCACGGTCTTCTAGAAGATTCCCATTCATTCTCGCACTAGTTGTAACTTTCCCTTTGCTTTGTTGTTCTCGAAAGTGCCAGTTCATCCTCGCCCCGAGCGCGCGACGCTCGAACTTTCTTTGCCAAACTTTCGGCAAAGAAAATTCGAGCGTCGCTTCTCACACGCGTGCGCTGCACCCACGCCGCAGCGCACGCGTACTAGACTGCACGGCTATTTTATTGCAGCCTGCCGCCACAGCGCTGTCAGCCTTATTACTATGGTGGGTAGAAATAATACTAACTCTACTAAAAAGATGGCCAACCGTTTCCGCATTCCAGTCCGTAGGCAGAGCTGGGCAAACGCGATCCAGCAAAGAGACATAGAGATCAGTGGCATGACGCACAATTAAAACGCGACGTGAAAATATTTGCTTTGGTAGTTCAGGTGCACTGCAAAACTTTAAAACTTGCCATTTCAGGAGCAATGACGGGAGCATACCGGAACAAACTTGATTCAGAGCCGAACGCCCGATTGCCCTTAACCAAACGGTTCGCGAATTCTCACCTGTGTAAGTGTCGTCAATGGAATGAAATCATGGTCGCACTTACGACGGTTGCACTATTCTCAAAGCAGTCGGGCCGGTTTCATTGGAACCAACATTTTTATTCAGCATTAACACGCGCAAAAAAACAACTCAAACCAGATCGATCAAAATAGTGGATCTGGGACGTTAGGCTTAGGCCAGTCCTGCTACGAGAACAAGCATTTGGACAGCGCTTCCGAAGGTGCGTACTTGAAGCTGTTATTTGTTGGAAACTACTTCGGTTGAGGAGATAATCTTCTAAACACTTCTGTTAACTCCAAACCACTCGCACTCATTAAAACTAACAATCTCAGCGGGCTTCGCTCGTTCAGTACTACCGCAGACGCCGTCAGCCATGTTTGTTAACGTTTCAAACCAAAGCGGAAGAAGCAATCTAAAAATACACTTGAAAATATTAACGACTCAGTCAACTTTCCGAGGGGAGGGGACCGGTTGGGATGGTGACGACCGATGATGATGTTCGCGCCGATGGAAGTCCCTCGGGAAGTCGAATAAGAAAAAAGAAAAAACTAAAAGTTGGTCGATCCGGCTGGATACATTACGACGTTCGTGGGTTTACGATGGCCAGCGTGGCCACGTTTATCTCAAAACAAAACGACAAGTGAACGGTACTATACAAAACTTCCAATATTAAAACCCATACTTAGCCCCAGTCTCAAGAGCCGAATTCTCCTGATCTCAAACGCCGAATCCCCGAGAATCCTCTCGGCAGCCCTTTTCTAGACTCGTAAGGGCCTCCTTTACCTCCAGACACAGACCAATCACTTCAAATTTGCCCATTGTCACGTGGTACACTCTTACCCAATCATCAGCTTGCTGTCAGCGTGACCCCCCTCCGACACCTTAACGCTCAAACCCAAATTCTTTGTAGAGTCACTACATGGTTTCTTCGCCGCCTGGCTGGCGCCACCAAGTTAAGTTGTTGCGTCGATTAAAAGCGAAGTCTTTACACAAGCGGCGGAATACGCCGGACACAAGCACACCCGCTTAAAAGCCACAAGTGCTGAAAGAAGCACAAGACAGGGGTGTTCCTGCGCCCCAAACTGAAACCCTATCCGTTTGTTAACGACCTGGGTCCGACTCTTCTTCACCGAGCCCCGCAGCTGCTCGAAGCCCCCCCCCCTTTTCGTGGAAGCGGAAGACGACTCCCCGTTCATGCTATCCCGCGAACGTATCGCCCCGCCGCGGGTCTGCGAGCAAACGCCCAAGAATGCCGACAAAACCCTAGGCAGATAAGAAAAAACAATGCCGACGCAACTATACAAAGATTAACTCTTCTAAAACAAATCTTACTTATTACACACAAAATCCTTCGTTACTTGACACCTCCCCACCAAGAATATTGGAAGTACACTTGCATGTCCGCGCAACATCTGTCCACCTTTCCTAGACAGACGCGTAGCATACACACACAAACAAAATAAAAATGAGCTATACCCCTCGCAAAAAGTCCCAAACTTGCACGTTCCCGATTCCACCATGACCAATATATATATAAAAGCAAAAAGAAAAAAAAGAAAAAAAAAGGAAAATGTGTGGCCGCAGGAAACCAACTCCAAAAGTGAACAGAAAAAAAAGTTTGCTATACCTATCCTATATCCGAATCTGTTTATCCACGCCTGCGCATCCCCGTCGTCTCAAGTGTCTCGCGTGACCGAGGCAAAGGCTCTTCCCTGCACCAAGACACGCGGAGGTCGGTTTTGTTCCCGGAGTTCATGGCTCTACGCGCGAATCCAGGGCAGTTCTGCTCAAGATGCCCCGGACTCTCACACGAAAAACACCCTGGCGGTCGAGGTTCCCAACCCTTCGCTGATTGCCCCCAACTTCCGCAGGCCCACCCCGCATGCTCATCTGTGGCCTCTTGGCCGTTTGCTCCAGCTTCCAGGTTTCGACCGTGCGTACTCTCGAATTTCTCAGGAAGTTCCGCTACCTCCTTTGGCCTAAGCCATTCTTTGGTTTCGTTCTGAAGGATGTAGGCCCGGACATCAACCGGCATGACATGCCTTAGCCGATCTGAAATGATCAGCTGCCGTAGATCATCTAGTGTCTCTACTTTGTGGCTCTCCATGTAGTACCCAAACATGGTATTCAGATCGGTAGAGAACTGTGCCTACGACTCGTCCTCTTGTTTGCGCGCGACATGAAACCTCCGCTTATAGTCATCCGGAGTCATCCTGAGCTCGCCGAGGACAATATCTCGTAGCTCCTTGTATGGCAATACCCGTCCCTCAGCTCTGTTTGCCACAACGGCACTCGCTTTCTCACTTAAAAAGGTAAGAGGATTGCCCCGTGTAGATCCTCTGGAACCTCACAACTCACCAGCATTGTTTCAGCGCCTTTAAACCATGCAGGCACCAATGTGTCTGTCTCGGGCATTGACGCCAGCACCGCGCGTAGCTCCTTTGCATGCCGTCCGACTCCCCCGTACCTCGAGTGCTCTCTTCATGAAGCTGCCCCGTTATTTTGAGCTGCTCTAGTTTTATTTTCTCAAGTTCTATCTTTAGTCTCATGAGTGTTATCTCAGCACTTAGGTCATCCGAATCCGGTAACTGCCCTCCCCCTGCTGCCAGCGTCTGGTTCCGAGTTGGCGCCACTGAGGGAAGACCCTGGGGTCTTCGATCTAGTCTATCTGTTCATGGTGAGCCTCTAAGAAAATAGGAATGGGACTCAAGCACTGTTCTTTGGCAAAATCCAATTAGGCGCTCCTCCAGTCACCGCCACCCACCTGCCGCAGTGTCAGCACTCGGCCTGGCGATCGTGCCCGTCGTCTGGCAGCCTCGGTTCCTTCTCCGTTCACCGAGAAGAAGAAAAAAAACACAAAAAACGCACAATTCCCCGGCACCACAACGAAGGTCAGCACTGCAGCGACGACCTCGTCTCTCCTCTTGAGGTCTGCCGAAGATACTCTGTCGCAGCTCGTTGGGGATGCTTCGCCGGTCCGCAGGTGAATCCACAGGCCGTCCTGTTCTCAGACGTAGATGTCACCCAGGACCACCTGTCAGCTGCCACCACCCCTTTTGGGCAACTGTATCCCCCCAGGCTTCTCACGTAGATATTGCCACGGTCCTCACTCCAGCAGGAGCGAGCCTTGTCCGCAGTCCAGCAGACGCCACGACTTCTTTGGGTAACTGTTCCCCCGGGCTTCTCACGTAGATATTGCCACGGTCCTCACTCCGGTAGGAGCGAGGCCCTTGTCCGCCTCGAGTCCAGCAGACGCCACGACTTCTTTGGGTAACTGTACCCACCCTGGCTTCTCACGTAGATATTGCCGCGGTCCTCACTCCAGCAGGAGCGAGCCTTGTCCGGAGTCCAGCAGACGCCACGACTCTTTTGGGTAACAATACTCCGCGGGCTTCTCACGTAGATATTGCCACGGTCCTCACTCCGGCAGGAGCAAGCCTTCTCCGCAGTCCAGCAGACGCCACGACTTCTTTGGGCAACTGTATCCCCCGGGCTTCTCAAGTAGATATTGCCACGGTCCTCACTCCGGCAGGAGCAGGCCTTGTCCGCAGTCCAGCAGACGCCTCGACTTCTTTAGGTAATTGTACCCCCGGGCTTCTCACGTAGATATTGCCACGGTCCTCACTCCGGCAAGAGCGAACCTTGTCCGCAGTCCAGCAGACGCCATGACTCTTTTGGGTAACTGTACCCCCCTCCGGGCTTCTAACGTAGATATTGTCACGGTCCTCACTCCGGCAGGAGCGAGGCGTTGTCCGCAGTCCAGCAGACGCCACGACTCTTTTTGGTAACCGTACCCCCCGGGCGTCTCAAGTAGATATTGCCACGGTCCTCACTCCGGCAGAAGCGAGCCGTGTCTGCAGTCCAGCAGACGCCACGACTCTTTTGGGTAACTGTACCACCCCCGGGCTTCTCACATAGATATTGTCACGGTCCTCACTCCGGCAGGAGCAGGCGTTGTCCGCAGTCCAGCAGATGCAACAACTCTTTTTGGGTAACTGTACCCCCCCTCCGGGCTTCTCAAGTAGATATTGCCACGGTCCTCACTCCGGCAAGAGCGAACCTTGTCCGCAGTCCAGCAGACGCCACGACTCTTTTGGGTAACTGTACCCCCCGAGCTTCTCACGTAGATATTACCACGGTCCTCACTCCGGCAGGAGCGGCCCTTGTCCGCAGTTCAGCAGACGGGACCCTCGTCCAAAGTACAGCAGACACGACCCTTGTCCGCAATCAAGCAGACAAAACACTTGTCGCGTAAAGCCCAGGTATGCTCCGCCTGCCTCCGTAGATGCCGTCGTTTTCGCTCACCACCCGTCGAAAAAAAGTCAGCAGGATCCTGTCGTCTGCGCCAGTCAACTTTCCGAGGAGGGGCTGGTCAGGATGGTGACGACCGATGATGGTGTTCGCCCGATGAAAGCCCCGGGAATTCGAATAAGAAAGAAAATGATGTTCGATCCCACTGAACACATTACGACGTTGGTGGGTTTACGATCGCCAGTGTGGACACGTTTATCTCAAAACAAAACGACAAGTTAACGGTTATATAAAATTAAAACCCATACTTTAGTCCACAGTCTCAAGAGCCGAATTCCCCTGATCTTAAAAGCCGAATCCCCGAGAATCCTCTCGGCAGCCCTTTCCCAGACTCGTAGGGGCCTCCTTTCCCTCCAGAGACGGACCAATCACTTCAAATTTGCCCATTGTCACGTGGTACACTCTTACCCAATGATCAGCAAGCTATCAACGTGACCCCTCTCCGACAGCTCAATGGTCAAACCCAAATTCTTTGTATAGACACTACATGCTTTCTTCGCCGCCTAGCTGGCGCCACAAAGTTAAGTTATTGCGTCGATTAAAAGCGAAGTTTCTACACTAAGCGGCGAAATACGCCAGACACAAGCACACCCGCTTAAAAGCCACAGGTGCGGACAGAAGCCCAAGACAGGGGTGTTCCGGCGCCCCAAACTGAAACCCAATCCGTTTGTTAACGACCGGGGTCCGACTCTTCTCCACCGAGCCCCGCAGCTGCTCGAAGCCCCCGTGCGTGGAAGCGGACGACGACTCCCCGTTCATACTATCCCGCGAGCGTATCCCCCGCCGCGGGTCTGCGAGCAAACGCCCAAGAATGCCGTCACAATCCTAGACAGATAAAATAGAATGCCGACGCAACTATACAAAGATTAACTTTTCTAAAACAAATCTTACTTATTACACTCAAAATCCTCAGTTATTTAACCGACACTATCTTGATTATTTGATTCTGAAACATAAAGAAATAGTTGATTCAAATACTATTACGGTACAGAGACACATATTTACTTCCAACCTTTCACACGTCGAACATCTCCACCATTGAGAGATGTAAGTACCTTGTATGTACGGGCGGGGCTTAGCGGGCTGCGCACATCCACCATCTCACCCAAGTTGCGTCGAACGTTGCACCAATTTTTTTTTCTCTTTAATCAATTTTCTTAAAATCTACGTGTCCCATTATGTCCTCTAAAAAAACTTATTTTCCTTTCAATGTCCCCTTAAAGGGACACTGACAGGATTTTCCTGTTTTTGTTATTAAATGACAAATGAGAGCCCAACTACCTAGAACACAATTTGCGACTCGAAATTCGTTCTAGATGCGATTTGACTCTCATTTAATCGTTTAATAACAAAAACAGGAAAATCCTGTCAGTGGTATCCCTGAAGGACATTGGAAAATAAGATTTTTATGGACACATGCATTAAGAAAATTGATTAAAGAGAAAAATTGGTGGGTGAGATGAGTGGATGTGACAACTAAGCCCCAGCCCGCTACACAAGATACTTACATATCTCAATGGTGGAGTGTCGACGTGAAGGTTGGAGTAAATATGTGTCTCTATATTTCTTTATGTTTCAGAATCAAATAATCAAGACTAGTGTCAGTTGAGACACGAGTGTAATAAGGTAAGCTGTTTTAGAAAAGTTAATCTTTGTATAGTTGCGCATCGACATTCTATTTTATCTGTCTAGTTGTGACGGCAGTGGCGTTTTCTCGCAGCTCGCGAAATGTTTTTTCAGAAACGGGGCTCGGTGACCCTAGTCGCAGCAGTTGGAATTTCGAATTTGAAATTTGCCAGCGTTATCTTGGAAGCTCGCAATCACCTAATTCTTTAAGCGGGGTATTCTTGTTTGTAGCGTATTTCGCCGCTGATAATAAAAACCTAAACAACTCGGCCGCTAATAATACTTTGTGGCGCCCTTTAGGCGACGAAAAGCGTAAACAGTGTTCCTGCTAAAGAATTTCGATTTACGGTATTGAAAAAATTTGTCCTGCGTTGATGCTTTGGTGGAGTAGAATACCACGTACCGTCTTGAAGATTCAGACTCTGGAGCTTGAAATTCGGAAAAGTTGAAAGGAAAAATTTTCGGAGTTGGCGCTTCACGTCAGGGGAATTCGATGCTGAAGACTGTGGCAAAAATGGGATTTTATATAACCGTTAACTAATCGTTTTGATTTGGATAAATGATGTCCACACTGGCGATCATCATTACCCATAACATCATGGTGTGTTCAGTGGGATCAGTATCATTTTAATAACTCTTATTCCCGGGAGCTTCATCAGGCAGATACCATCATCGGCCGCCATCATCGGCAAAATCACCATCCTATTCCCTCGGAAAGTTGATGGCGCAGACTGGCGGCGGGTGGTCAACGCAGAGCAACGACACATCTACATTGCGAACATACCGGCTACGACAAGTGTTTTGTCACTGCTTGATTGCGGACAGAGATGCTGTCTGCGCAATACTGGACGGGGTCCCAGACTGCGGACAAAGGCCGCTTCCTGCCGGAGCAAGACCCGTGAGTATCCCATTGAATTCGAAAGTAGATTGCATTGGCAAAATGGACTGCGGCAAATTCGCTCTTGCCAGGTGAGACCGTAACAATATCTGCAACCCGAAATTACCCAAAAAATTTGCATCTGCTGGACTACAGGCGACCGTGACAACTCTGTGAAAACCCGGGGTGGCAAAGTCGTAATCTGCTGAGACTACGAGCACGCTCGCTCATGCGTGTCTCTACTTGAGACGCCCGGAAATTTTGAGTACCAAAATTTCATTGGCGTCGCAGCCATGCCGGAGTGAAGCAATATCTGCGTTAGAAGCCCGAGAGACGCAGTTACCCAAAATGTAACGTCGCTCGACAAGAGTCTTGCCGGAGTGAGACCGTATCTACGTGGCGGGGAACGTTACCTGTGAAGTCGGGCTACTGGACAGTTTCGCTCTTGCGGCCGTGGCAATATCTATCTGCTGGACTTTTGAGAAAACCATCCTGCTTGATGAGACCGTAGCAATATCTACGTGAAGCCCATCAGATATTGTTACCCAAAAATCATCTGCTTGGACTCCGAAAACCATCTACTGGAGTGGCTTATCTACGTGAAATTGAA
Source organism: Ixodes ricinus (assembly GCA_037355805.1). Taxonomy (NCBI): domain Eukaryota; kingdom Metazoa; phylum Arthropoda; class Arachnida; order Ixodida; family Ixodidae; genus Ixodes; species Ixodes ricinus. Next base: position 52,490 of record JAZHYW010008298.1, read on the forward strand.
CCCAAAGAAATTCATTGAAGAATGGACTACTGTCCGCTCCTACCGGATGAGACTGTGGCAACTTGAGAAACCCGGAAATTTAAAGAGCGTCTGCTGTAGGCTCGCTCCTGCTGGGTGAAGGACCGGCAAATCTACGTGAAGTTCACAGTTGCCCAAAAAAGTGGTGTACAGGTCCCTGGGTGACTCACGTCTGAGAACAAGTTGGCCTGTGGATTCACCTGCGGACCGGCGAAGCCGAAATCCCAAAACTGCGGCAAATTATCTTCGGCGAATGAGAGGGACGAGGTCGTCGCTACAGTACTAGGCCGTTTGGTAACGGAGTATGCGTTTTTTGTTTTTCTTCTTCGGTGAGCAGAGGAGGAGCCAGGCGGAGGCGACACGATCGAAATGCGGTGAAAGTAGCAATGGCCCTGGAGGAAGCCTGTTAGATTGCCAAGTCCCATTCACAGCCTGCTTAAGAATTCCTAGATAGATTTGATCCCTTTAAGTCTCCCTCGAATAACGCCAACTCAGAACCGCTATACATGAGGCAATTGCAATTTTCAGACTAAGTACTGAGTGCCTCTGAGACTAAAGATAGAACTTGAAAATAAAACTAGAGCAGCAAAATGCGGGGCAACTTCATGAAAACACTCGAGATACAGAGAGAATCAGATAACATACAAAGATACACTGCTGCGTCAATGCCCGAACTACGTGGATATACATGAACACAAAACGCTGAAATTTGCTTTAATTAGTATGAGGATTAAGGAAAAGTCCTACACAGAAGTTGCACAGAATGAGAAAAATTGCATTGAAAACGAACGAAACTGTAAGTATTACAAATTTTGTCTCGGCGAAACTCAGAATGACTCCGGATGACTATAAGCGGAGGTTTTATGTCGCGCAAACAAGAGGACGAGTCGTAGGCACAGTTCTCTACCATCTGAATACCATGTTTACAAGTACTACATGGAGAGCCACAAATAGAGTTTACTAAGATGTTGGCCTTGTCTCGAAACCGGCAAAACGTTGATATTCAGACCTACATCCTTCAGGAAAACAAGTGGCTTGGGCGCCTGAAAACCGAGGTACACACGGTCAGAAGCTGGAACAAACGACCCAAGGAGACTACGCAACGTAGGCCTGAGACAACTTTCATCCGAGACATCTGCAACAGAACTGCCCTGGATTCACGCAGTAAACTCCAGGAACTAAAACGTTTCCTCCACCTGGTGCAGGGAAGGGCTGCACTCAGTCACATAGACTACGTTTTGACTGAGATGCGATAAGATTCAGATAGAGATTAGGTATAACAAACTTTTTCTGTTCCTTTTGGAGTTGATTTTCCTTTTTTCCCTTTATATATATTGGTCATGGTGGTCAGGAGCAGTGCAAGTTTGTTATGCTCGATTTTATTTGTTTGTGTGTATGCTGCGTCTGTCTAGGAAAGGTGGACAGATATTTGGAACAAGTGCAAACTTCCAATATTCTTTGGTGAAAACGAAAGGGTGTGTGTATAAGAAATTTGTTTTAGAAGAGTTTATTATAGCGTCAACATGAACAAGTTGTCGGCATTCTTGGGCCACCTTCACTGGGCCACGGCGAGTCGCAGATATGACAGAGTCGTCCACGAAAGGTAGCTGCGAGTCCAGTGAAGAGTCGGATTGGAACAACAAACGGATAGAGGTTTCGGATTTGGGGCGCAGAAATCCCTTACAATGTAGTAGCTCTTTCAGCACTTGTGGCTTTAAGCAGGTGTGCTGTGATCCTTCCGCCGCTTTGTCTCGCTTAATCGACACTGTCTCTTGGTGGCGCAGCCAGGCAACAATGTATTGACACAGAACTGGGTTTGAACGATTGGAGGGGAATCGCATGACAACAAGCTGATGATTAGGCAAGTGTACCACGTGACAATGAACCTTTGAAGTGATTGGTCTGTGTCTGGGCAAAAACTACGAGTCTAGAAAAACTTGCCGGAAGATTCTCGGGAATTCAGGTTTGAGATCAGGGAATTCGGCTCTTAGGCCTAAGTGGGTGTTAGTACCGTTCCTTGTCGTTTTTGTTTTGAATAGGCAATGGCCCACGCTGTATCATCATTACGAATAAATGTCATCAACCCTTTAAAAACAACATTCGACTTCCCGAGGACTTCAATCGCGCGGGTATCGTCACCATCTGGCGGTCCCCTCAGAAACTGAAGTCGTGGTGTATTTTTAAGTTGCTCTTCCCTTTGGTTTGAAACGTTAACAAACATGGCTGATCTGCGGCAAGTATAGTTGAGACAATGGTGCAGTGGTTTGGAATTAACAAGAGTGTTTAGAAGATATCTCCTCAACCAATGAACCAACAAATAACAGCTTCAAGTACGCACCTTCAACGCCTAATCTAAATGCTTGTTCCGTAGCAGGACAACAAGACTAACGTCCCAGATCCACTATTTTGAGTTGTTTTTTGCGCGTGTTAATGCTGAGCAGTTTGAACAAGCCGAATAGTGCAACCGTCGACCATGGTTCCTTCCATTGACGACGCCCCATACAGTGAAATTCACGAACCGTTTGGTTAAAAACGATCAGACGTTCAGCTCGAATCAAGTTTTGATTCCGATGCTCAAATCATACACTCCGCAAATGGCAAGTTTTAAAGTTTTGCAATTAAATACCCGAAATCTTTTCACGTCACGTTTTAATTGTGCGTCATGCCACTGATCTCTATGTCTCTTTGCTGGGTCCTTAACTCTGCCTATTGACTGGAATGCCTTATCTTTTAGTAAGAGTTAGTTTATTTCTACCCGCCGCCAATAATAGGCAGCGCTGTGAGCATCAGGCTGCAATAAAATAGCCGTGCGTCTGAAATTACGCGTGCGCTGCGGCGTGGGTGCAGCACGCATACTAGAAGCGACGCTCGAATTTTCTTTGCCGAAGTGTTGTGTTTGGCGCTCGAGAACAACAAAGTAAACGGAAGGGTCCCAACCCGGTATCGGTATGTCCCTAGAGGCCGTGATCTGGATATCCCCTTTTAAAGTGCATCGTCCCGATGCAGTAAACTTTAAAGAACGAAATAAACATGCAGTGTCTGTCCTATCAAATAGAACGGCTTGAGTCGGGCTTTGACACTCGAAGGTCGTCGGCTTTGTCTGATGTCGAGGTCAGGGGAAACGTCGTAGTTCAACGGAGCAGCAGTGTTCCTGCGGGTCAATGCTGTTGTGATTTCTGGAACGGCGAAAGTGTCCGCACACACACCCTGTCTCCGAACAGAACTCCGACAGCCGACCAGCATCGGTACTCGCTTATGCGAAGGCTAGCACCTTCGTTGAAAATCGTCGAAGGCGGCAAAACGGAATGAGATTCTCCGGTGTCATTACCTTCGCGGCGTGGCAATGGCTTAACGTCGAAGATTATTCGACACCGTCTAGATACGTCTCGTCACTTTAGTGTGACGTTTGTGGAGGATATTGGCGTCGTTCGTCATCGGCAATACCACCTCCCAGTATCAATTCCCGGCGGGAACAGGGACAGACTCTCTCCGCTTAGGCTCAATGGACAGATGTGCCGCATGGGCAGACAGGACCCCATCCTCCAGACGGAGAATGGAGTAGTCGATCAATCCTCGCTCCTGCAGCGTAGATAAATCGGGAACCGCCATAGCCCCAATATGTGCTGCTTGGCCTCCCCGCAGTGGGAAACAAAGCGGGCGTCAGTAACTCACTTCTACGGCTGGCGGGAATCGCTCTGGTTGGACATTAACAACCACGACGTCGCTGGAATGCCTGCGGCGTTGGGCGTGGCACTCACCAACCTGGCGGGTGCGGTGATCGCAGTATGGCTGCGTAGGTCAGCGTCATTCCTCAGCTGGAGGGACAGGCTGCAAGGCCCGCGCGCATCGTCGCTGCAATCGGCGACCACAGCGACGCCAGCGCCAGCGAGGATCAGCTTTCGTCCTCTCGGACGACGTCCCCGGATAACGTCGCAATGTCAGGTACGGCGCCGATGTCAGCATTAAGCAGCGTGGAAGCAGCGACGCCAGTTGGCCGGCGGGGGAAGACGCGTGCTTGAGGCATCTGTTCGTTGCCTCCACGACAAACGCTTCGATGGTGGTCCTGCAAGGATCGTCCCTCACCCCGCGCATGAGGACACGCAGCTTCTTGATCGGCGTCGGCACATATTTGAACGAAGCTGGTGACGCTTCGTTGGGGCCCTGATCCTCGTCCGAAAATTCGCAACTCTCTCCCACTCGGTGACTGGCAGACATCCCTCGAAATTCAGCTGATCCCAATGAGGTTTCTAATTCATCAGACTAGTGTCGCCCCGTGCCCTCGAAGGAAAAATAGGCTGCAGACCTGTTCCAGAGTCAATGAGTTGTGCAGCGCCACCCGTTCGTATTGCTGCAACCAATCTTCGACGTCGTCTAGAAAATGGGGTGGTCTAGCGGCGGCGCAGGGTGCTCATTGTCAGCTTCGTCCTGGTCTTCGGCAACGGAGCCAAGGCAACCCTTGTCCCGGCGGCTACCTCAATGTGCTCTTAAACCGAGTTGCCTCGGCAATTGCGAGAAACTTCAAGGAGAATTACACTTTAGATAATTTTACCAGAAATGTCGCATTCGACGAAGTGGTGAAAAGCTGAAAATAAACGTAAACCAACCCAAAATAAGAACGAAAGGGCGAGACAGCAACAAAGCAGGCGACGATTCGGCGAAGGGCAAACGCAATTGAATGACAAGGTCGCGAGACAACTGCTTATGAGTTCGGCAAAGGTTGCCCTCGAAGACATCGAGCACTTCCGAGACAACAAAGTAAACAAGGAAAGTTACAACTAGGTGCAGATAGTGGGAATCTCTAAAATTAGTGACCAGCGTTGCTCCACTCCCCTTCTGTATACATCATTGCATTAGCTGATTGAAGTTGTTCGACAGAACAGATTCTTGAAACCCGGTGTGGTGCTGGACCCGGCGAAAAATACGGAGCACCAGAAGGCGAAATGCAACCCTCCCGCAGTTGGAACACTTTGTTGACGAGGTGGTCATGATTTCGTTGGTGTAGAACAACGCTCCCGAATTGCTCCGAGCTCCGTAAGCCCGTGGATGTGCTCGCGATCATTTGAAATTCTCACTTGTTAGAGTCTATCCGCACACTTGTGTGACGATAACGCATGAATACTTTATATATGTTTGTACCATATAGTCGCCTGCGACGTCTAAATAAAATGCATTTAAGAAAATTGAATCGATACCTTCCCGATCATACTGAGTCAAATCAGGGAGCCTGCTTATGCTCTTCTTGACCGAGAAGCAGACGGAACTTGTCGAGTGTCGTCACCGATATCAAATCAAACCGCAACAACTCTCCGTAGACAGCGGATGACACACTTTGCCAGCCTGCTGTTGTCGAAAGGCGGGTGCCCTGCTCACGGCCCTATTGATGACGGGGGGCCCTTGCCAAGTCACACTGAAGTGCTATAAGACACCAACGTAAAAAGCGTGTCACCGCCATCATCCGCCGATGCGAATATGGTCTCCCCGAGACTACGACGCCGGATCCCTCAAAGATCAGATTTTAATTCCGCGGGATAATATGTTTCGTCGAAGATTTTTCCACCGTCGGCAAAATTTTTCCGGGGAGGGGGGGAAGCATTTAGAAAAAGTATTTTACAGAAATTCACCAACACACACACCTCGATATCCTGTCCAAAGCGCGAAAAGTATTGATGCCTTTTGTATCTAAAAAAACTTTTCTCTAACAATGATATATGCCCATAAATGTTATAGTAAATATTTTGTTAAAAATTTAAGTTGAAAACATTAAAGTCGACTGCACTAATAATAAGAATCAATACTCAGCATGTATTTCCTGTCGATACCTCTTAGGCCTTTATGCTCCCTCACAAAGTTAGAATGTTGTGGTTTTTTTTCGACCGTTAGGAGTTGCAGGTGTGTGACAGTCTTCACTAAACTTTTTTTTTCCACATAGCTACCCTCTAACAACTTGGCAATTCGCTTGCAAGATCTTGCCATCAAGAGGAGAGACAGAACGGTGTATGCAAGTCCGTCTCCTGTAAGGACACCGGTCGCTCCTCACAGTGCGAGGATAGAAAATGGCACACCAACGAGATTCACACGTTTATCAACGACATCCACGCTTCAACGTGGCCCGCCGTCCGGAAGCGCCATAATTTGAGAAGTGAATAAAGCATATAGACGAAAATGCAGGACATTTTGAAGATTCTGGCACATCTTGCGGGACGCGAGGACACGAGCCCTCAATACAGGAGAATCCCGTGACTCGCGGAACGGGTGGTCACTCAACTTCTAATCAAGCACGAAATATCACCTACGGCTACTTTTATGGCAGCCTGCCACCACTACGCCCGCATTCAGGCAGACGCATGTCTACCGAATAGACATAGAGATCAGTGGTCACGACGCCCACCCGCCTTGCTCGCAAATTGTCATGTGAAAACAAAGAAATATATATATATATAAGAACAGTAAGCCGTATACGAAATCAGACTGGAGTTGTGGAAACGCAAAAATCGGCCAGAAGGAGCGGTGCCTCAATGACCGAGCACGGGAGCACACATTATCGGCAAAAAAAAATATGGCTCGCATTTGCCTATACATTGCAACACGTGTGGCTGTGTTCCGCGAGCTCAACTAGACAGGATTTTTTTTCTAAACGGTATTATTATTTTTTAAAAATGGGCTCTTTGGCGAGACACCAACACGGCATCAACCTTTTTCTGTGAGCTGCTTAGTTTGCGCAGAAGCGATTTGGCCTGCCTTTTTTAAACACCCTATATATATATATATATATATATATATATTAGCTTTACAGATTTGTTTCAAGCAAGCCGTGTGAAGTTAAACTATGTGGTTTGTGCAGGTGAGTTATACGGGCAGGGGGACATTACTGTGAGGTGGCTAATCTTTGCGATAAATCGGCCGATTATTAAAATTCGTTAATTAAATTTTTATTTTAGTGAAAATACACATATGATTTCAATTAGAAAATTACTATGCGTCATCGAAAACCACCAAATCAACTCTTTTCAGAACGACATGAAGCTCGTGAGAAACTCGGGGGAGCTCCAAAGGTATCCTCATGAAGCAGGCGCAAAGCTGACAGTGGCGGAACGCGGATGATTAGATTATATTCACGAAACGATCATGCTTTCAATAATTTAAAAGTACCACGCCGGGACGAACATGTACGCCAACTCTTTTTTGTTGTTGTTTTTGTTAAAACGATACCACAGTGGGATGGGCTGTCGGAGCTGCAAGTGTGCAGCGAAAATGAAGCTTTGTTCCTTTTCAGCACTGCTTGGCCCCCTTGTTGTAACGACCTCGGGCAGTGCGGAGGCAATCTCTGAATTAAGATGAAAGAATAAACTAAGAGTGTATCTTGTGGAAACACCTTAAAGGGCTGATGCAACGGTCTTTGTACTTTGCGCAAATACCGCGCAGAACGGATCCTTCACGTTAATGACCTGTGAAACACCGAATTGTTTCCGGCACACGCAATCGGAAATCGCAGC
>JAZHYW010008298.1:62500-64603 GCA_037355805.1 Ixodes ricinus
CACTAAATCAACTATTTTTAGAAATATATTACATGTTTCTAGGTTTCGGGTTCTTATCGGAGAGTATCTTTGCGTCCTCTGTCTGCCCTCCGGTGGCCGTCACTCGCAACACATGTGCGCCATATTCCCCTCCGCCCTCTCAAGTAGGCGAGGTGGTATCTACGATCCTTGGCCATCGGGAAGCAGGGACCAAGTTCGCAAAGATGCGAACTTTCTATAAAAACAAAATCTGAAAGTATAACCGTTTAATTGAGCGTTTTTTTCTGGAACGCCGCAAAACGCTAGCCCTGACATATCTTTCCAAACTGAAGTTGATTTCTTGGTTTTCAATGATGCTTAGCATATTTGCATTGGAGACCTAAGCCTCACATTTCTCTTTTAATTAAAAAGGTGATTAGTAAGCATCTCTAGTTCATTATTCATTTAATTAGCTTTGTCCTTTGCAGGCCCTGGAGTCCGTCTTGACCGGCAGTTTGTTCTCGCAAAGAATTTCTATTTTTGATACCCTCTCCTTATTTCAAGGGAATTCCAAAGCACAGCGAGCACGTACCACTGTGCCAGCAAGCGTGCTACCACTTTCCACGCGGCGGTGTGTGCTTTCAAAACAGTCCTAATCTGACATTTCCTTTTCGTTTCTGTGCTAATGTCACAGAAATGCGGATGCTTAGATTATCAATGCATTCCGCCACCGTTAGCTTTGGTAACTTTGGTCCGCCCCCGAGTCCTCCACGAGCTTCAAGTCGTTCTTAAAAGAGTTAATTTAGTGGTTTTCGATTATGCTCTGGCATGTTTCCTAATAGAAATCATAGGATTAATTGCAGTTATTAAAAAGTTGATTAAAGAAGTTTAGTTTATTATCCGACCTATCTCAAAAAATTAGCCACCCACTTAATGTTTCCCTGGCCTTCTAACTCACCAGTCCTAAAGTGTATTGGTGCATATTTTACTCACTTTTTGTAATAAATATGTTCGAATTCAAGTTTAACACCCTGTATGTATAGTCGGAGGTATGCACAGGAATAAACCGTATTTGATCAAATGAATGAGGTTTTACGAAACCGCCGAAAGTCAAAATATTTTTCGGAGCAAGGGATGTAAACTATCGGCCTCCCAATGTAAGTCCGGGTGTGCTAATCCCTACACCACTACAGTTTTTTTCCTTTCTTATTGACTGCACCACTCCATTTTCACTTCCGGGAATTTTCTATCAGTCAAATTAATTCCAGCAAGAAACGAAATCTATCTAAGCAGGGGTGTTCTGGAAGCCTCCACGTGGCCGTGTAATAAATAAATAAGTGTATATATATATTTTTGAAGCTTGAACCCTCCGCCGCGAAATCAAATTACAGCACTAATTTTCAGAAAGACGTCGGAGCGCGTGAGATTCGCCCAGCTTGATGCGCTAAAATTCCCACTCTTTTTGCAGCTGTGAGCAAGGCGACCAATGCGACAAGGCTCCCCGGCTGATATTTCCGTCTTTTATCACAGCCCCAGTCCTCTACCTGTTGCACTGGGCGGCCTTTTAGCGCACTTGCTCGTCATCGCGCTCAAAGAATTTCTAAAGCTAATTCTTTAGTGGTTTTACATGAGGCTCACCAAGTTTTCTCATAGAAAAACATAGTCTATTTTCACTAATTAAAAAAGGTAATGAAAGCCTTTGGCTTAATTAGCCAACTGATCGTTATGATTAACTCCAAATAATACACTCCCCTGGCTGTATAGCTCGCCCGCACAACCCGCACAAGTAACAGCTTTACGACTTCTATTTGAACAAATATCTAAAAGCTTAACAAACACCATGTCTAAGCAAACGCTTTTTTAGCTTTGAAAGTAAGGACTGATCACTGACTCGAGTGTGCTCCAGAAGAAATTGCGCTACTTGCTAGAATGGAAGCTTCTAACCAGCTGGAGCGTCTGAGTTTCCACACTCGGCGTAAGCAAGGTTTTGTTGCGACTCGAATCCTGTTTTTCAACAACGATGTTTGTATCCCAATGACGTCATCTAACAACCCGATGCGGTATCGCTAGCACTGTGCAAGCCTGTAGAACAAACAAACATTTTCTTCGGGGCGGGCCGTTCAGTTCTTTCATATTTTTAATTCT